>VXBP01002974.1:0-26906 GCA_013400115.1 Rhinopomastus cyanomelas | reverse complement strand
CCCCTAACATCCTATGATCCTATGATCCTAAGTGTTTTTATGGCTCTGCTACTGGCAGTTTCAGAGGAGGAGCCTTGAGCCAAGGCACCTGAGCTCTGAGAAGTGCCCAGACTGCTGCAGGAAGTTTAAGCAGGCCCCGTGGGCTGTTGAAATAGGCTCCAGAGCTGTTGGTCCTGCCCTGTTTGTCAATACCATGTTCTCCTATGAAACAAAAAACAGGACACAGGAAGCACCAGCACGAGGTGGGAGAATCAAGACCTCCATCCAGTGTACAGGCGTGCACATCACTGGACTGTTACTTACAAACACTGACATCCTCACAACACCTCTGCGAGGTAGGGCAGCATTATTATCCCCAGAGTACAGGCGGGGAAACCAAGGCACATACAGGCTGACTTGCCCAGGATCACAGAGCAAGGTATTGACAGAGCCAAGATCAGAACGGAGACAACCCTGGTTCCCTACCCCACGCCTCCCACCATGAGACAACATTGTCTGCCTAAATGCAGGGAGCGCAGGAGGTGCCTTCAAAAATCAATGCTTGGACGTGTTGCCTATTAATAACTTTTATTTGCCTTTAATGATTATTTCACAGTTTTTCCTCACACTGTACACCATGCTTTCACAGTCCCTTCAGCTCTCTGTGGTAGCCCACAGCCTTCTCCAGCACTGGGGCAGCTCTGTGCAGGGGTTTGGAGGGTGCTCTGTGCTTTCGTTAAGAGGATGTTCAGAAACAGTTCTCACTGGCATTAGACTGGGAGCGTGTCAGCTCTCACTGAAGACTGATAAAACACGCTGGAGAAGCAGACAGAGAGAACCAATGGTACAAAGGCATTTGGTACCCTCTGTGGAATGGACTGGCGCCTCTCTTCAGCTTTTAGCTCTTCCAAGCTCCAGTGATCACTCAGAGCAGGAATTGTTTGTCTCCAACTTGCCTGGAGAGAAATTGTTGTTCTGAGGGCTGCTTCCCTAACACATAACAGGCAGTCAGCTCTGGACCACAAAGGTCCTCTGGCGTCGCTTACTCCAGGTGTATGACACTGCCTTGGACCAAGGCTGGCTGCAGCCATTGTGCTCTCCTGCTGAGGGAAAGGGGTGTTACCATGGTTGACCAGCAGCCATTTCCAGCATCCAAGTCTCTTGATCTGTTTTCAGACTGGGATTTGATGAAGAGCAAGGGAGAGTGGATGAATGAGGAAATGAGGATGAGGCAGAGCAAACAGGAAAATCCACCAAACAAGCTTCTAGGAAGGAAGTGTTTCCCCTTGGGCACTTCAGCTGAAGCGTCATTTTCACAAAGCTTCCTTCTCTCTCTGGGAACATCTACTGAGCTTCATCTCTGTCAGCTGGATGTATCGTATGACATTGGTATCTGCAGGGAGAGAACACATACACACACATGCAAATGCTAGTTACAACTCCCTGTGAAAGACAGACTGCACTTTCATCATCACCTGGTGAGCAACTGGGCTCCAGTGCTGCCTGCAACACCAGCTTCAGCTTGGGAAGGGCTCTGAACCCAAACCTGCAGGTTTGGTTTTGGAGAACCCAGTCTAATTTGTGCTCACCATCTCTGTTGCTCATGACCTTGCTTCAGCTACATTTTACCTTTTTTGCGGTTACACTTGGTCAGTGAAGTTGAATGAGCACAGTTTAAAACATCCAGCTCATCCTTGCCTGCTCTTGTGGAATGGCCCTTCCATTGCCCCTCCTTCCCTCAGTGCCTGCAGGCAAGTCCCTAAAGGCATTTTGTGTACAGTTACCCTCTGCCTTCCTAATCCTCTCACAGCCTGTTTCACTCTTTTCCATGACTTGAATCCTTCACACAGTCTTTGCACCCTTGTTTTCCTTAAATTTCGCATCTGGAAGTCCTTCCACTGTGACTGACCGCATCACTGTCACATGCTGCCTGCTGCACGCCACCTTGTCTGTCCTGTCTAATGAAGAGCTAGTGGCAGAGAACCACCAATTCATCCCTGCAGAGAGCTGTGAGTACTGGAAATTCCTTCCAGTATTTCCATTGCATCAACACAACTCTCGGTATGTGTGAGTTTGGCCTCAACAATGAGGGAACCTGTTCATCCCGAAGCACAGACTGATCTAAACATGGTAAGTTTTTCCAGGCTGACCCCAGGTGTGTTTGGAGATGGGAAAAACTTTGTTGTCTTCATAGAATCATAGGATTGGAAGGGACTTCCAAAGGTCGTCTAGTCCATCCCCTCTGCAACAAGCAGAGACATCACTCACTAGAACATATTGCCTAGAGCCTGACCTTGAGTGTCTCCATGGATGGGGCCTCCACCATCCCTCTAGGCAGCCTATTCCAGGGATCAACCATCCTCAGATTAAATAACTTCTTCCTCATGTCTGGCCAAAATCTACCCTTTTCCATCTTCAAACCATGACCCCTTGTTCTATCACTCTCTGTCCTCTCCAGCCTTCTTGTAGGCCCCTTTCAGGTCTCGGAAGGTCACTATAAGGTCCCACCAGAGACATCTCATGATGAAATGAAACACATCCTCTTCAAGAACAAAATTGGGTTGATGAATTCCCAAGCACGTTGACACCCACATGGTGCTACACCCCACAGTGCACCAGAAGCAAGGAAGCAGAAATCCCACCATTTTCATCTGTATTGATGGTAAAATGGTGATCTGCTCACAGTCTTACTGGAAAGCCAACTCAGCAGGGCAGGCTTAGCTCATTGAGGTGGTTACATCCTCAGAAACCAATCTGAAGTGCACTGGAGTCTGGAGTCAAGAAGGCAATCGTGTCTTTTCCTTGTCCAAACAGCAAAGCGCTTCACACCAGACAGGAAAATGAGAAGTGGTGCTTGAGCTTCAAAGACGCGAACAAATTACTGATCATACCGATCATACACCCAGCACTAGCAAGTGTGGGGACTGCAAACACCAAAGCAGTTGTGGGTGCAGAGTGAATCGGCTCAGTTAAGGGGGTAGCCCTGAAGTTCAGGACTAACATAAAATCACTGCATGTGGCAGGCACATGGTGAACTAACAGCGCAGAGTCCTGCACCTTGCTGCAAGCTCCCTGCTCTGTGCTAAGCTCTGGTGGGCTACAGGCTGGACATACACCCCGCAGCTCAGGTTCACACACTACAGGCCTGCTGGGTGCAGGTGATGGGTGACACTTGTGCAGGCATTTTAGGAAATCCCAAATGCCTGGGCTTGTGGGGTCTCAAAGCCTGGCTAAGGGGGCAGAGGTGGACTCAGGGCATAACTGGATGAGAAAAGTTTGCCAACTCTCTTGAGTCTTCAGGCCTCACTGGCTGCCGATGGCAGAACTTCACTCCCCTGAGAGCCTTCCACATGCCTGGGCAGCCAGGGGCAGGATAGGGTGTAGCCTACTCAAGGGTGTGGGATATAAGTTAGTTATACATTGCATGGACAGGCTTTGGCATGTTTTGCTTCCTTTTTAAGGGACATGGGTTCACCAAAGAGAAATAAAAAGAGTACCACCCTGTGTACAGAAGTAGAGCCCTGTCTTTGTCAAGTCTCCTCCATCAAATAGTATTGCGCCATACTAGCTCTGCCTGCTGAAGAATTTCAAAGCTACGTGTCTCAGTGAGGGGAAGATATGATCTCCTTTTGCTGACATGAAAATGACATGGTAAGGACAACTCAGATGTGGGGTCAGAAACCTACAAACATGGTGCTGGCAAAGCTGCCATGGGAGCTCCTCTCCCAGCTCTTGTGACTGTGTTTCTGCCCTTATACAGAGTGGCCTCCTGTTTCAGAGGTCATTTCGGCTTCTCCCTATAGCCCAGTTGTTTGTCTGGGGTGCAAACACTGCAGCCTGGGTTTTGTTTTCAGCACTCTTAAGTTGTGGGCATTCAGGAAGGCAGCTCCTGAACTCAGCTGTGAGCCTGCTCCATGCTGCATGGGGCATCTGGCTGGGATGGGCAGCCTGTGTGATATCTGAATGTGAGCTTCAGCGCTGGGCCAGCAGAGACTGGCTGTGGCTTTCTGATATTAACAGCAGCTGATGGGCTTGTCTCAGCACCTCCCTTGGTGATGTGGCCCCAGCAGTGGGAAAGAGTTGAACAGGGCAGGAAGGCTGCCTGTATTACACCAGCCTCTGAACAAAGACTTCATGGAGGGCTGCTTCCTCTTCCATTAGTAAGGAAGGTTATGCTATTATCATTGTTATTTTCATCTGCTTTTGTGCTTTTCGTTTGGAGATAGCCCAAGAAATCAGACCAAACCCAACCCTTGATAGGCAGTAAATGGCCATAAGGGGCTTGCTGTGCTGACAGCCCTTTGAAACAGGAAAACCCTTTGCTAGCTGATTCCTCTGTACAATTTAAAATCTCCTCCGCCAAAAAGAATAACTACCAGTGATTTGTACTAAAACTATTCCTTTTTAGAAAAAGAAACTCGAACACTGAGAACATGACTGTAATAACAACTAAGTGTTTTTACCAGTGAGCCTGGTGAAACCTCCAGTACAGGAAACCAGTTGCATTTTGCTGATGGAGACACTGACTTATTCCAGGACACCTAATGGTTCTTGATCAGGTTACCTGGTTCCAACTGCTGTGTTTTAACATCCTGCCTTACTGTATGCACTCACTTCTTTCTCTCTGAATACCCTTTATGTTTTCCATCATCATAAATAAAACAGTGCAAAGGCAGCCTAACAGTAACAGGGAAGAGTCTCTGATGCAGAGCTGAAGGCCAGCGCTGCTTTCCATACACATTAAGGGCCTTTGGGGACCCTTCTGGTTCAGTTTTGCAGCAAGCTGTGGTATTTGGAGCTGTTGCTGTTGAATACATTAGTATTTATTCCAAGAAACAAAGAAGAGATACCAAGTAAGCAGCACTGGGGAGGGGGTGGGGGGGAGTGAAGGGTGCACAGCAACATATCTTTGAAAAACTAAAGCCAAACGGTTCAGCTCAAAGGACTTTTTTGCACGTGAGACTAGTCAGAACCTCAAGGTTAGGAGAACTACTTATTTCCCACTCTTCTTCTGTTACATAGGCTTCATCTCCCAGTTCTGACAAGGGCTGGAGGCAGAAGGGCACAGTGTAAACTAAAATAGGCTAAACTGAGCTCCTCAGCACATTTGCTCAAGCAGTGTGGTGTTCACAGCTGTGCTGTCAGCCCATGGCCAAGAACAGCAGATGGGAGCAGTTACCCTTATTGGGGTAGAAGAGGAACGATATTCCAGTGCTCCCTCTCTTGTGCTCTTCCCCAGGGCACAGCCATCACAGGAGCTCTGCAGGACAACAAGCACAGCCAGCGCAAACAGCCTCCCCTGGGCCCTCCAGTTCAATGAACATCAGCTGCACCACGCCTGGACCCAGGCTCACTCCTGTTTCACACCCAGTGAAAGTGTTTCTGCCCCCTCAGGTGAAAGAGCTGCTCTGTGGGGTTCTCTGGCTTCCATCTTGCTGTCTTGTGATGCTTTGAGTACTACAAAATCCCTTTCTTTCAAGAGAAACCATTTAAACGGTGTGTTTTACCTCCCTCTTACTGTTTGAAAATACAAAGTGCTGGGGCTTCCATCCACCTTCAAAAGTTGGGCAGATTAGCGTAAACGTGGCTGCTCTGGCAAGGCGTAAATTGCTCGAACATGTCACTTCTTTGCTGTCACAGTGAATTGCTGGGTTTTGACACATGGATGGCAGACACTCAACCAAGGCGAGTGGCTGATTTCACAGCTAAAGGTGAAGAATCCTGATGGCTGTTCTATAAGTAAATTACAGAATCAAATCAGGGGTTGGAAGGGACCTCAAAAGATCATCTAGTCCAACCCTCTGCCAGAGCAGGTCACACAGGGCTGTGTCCAGGCGGGTTCTGAATACCTCCAGAGCAAGAGGCTCCATATCTCTGGGCTGCCTGTTCCAGGGTTCTGTTGCCCTCACAGTGAAGACGTTTTTCCTTATGTGGAAGCTCCTCTGCTCCACCTTGCACCCACTGCCCCTTGTCCTGTCCTTGGACACCACTTAGCAGAGCCTGGCTCCATCCTTTACTCACCCTTTCCATATTTATAAACATTAATGAGGTCACCCCTCAGCCTCCTCTTCACCAAGCTGAAGAGACCCAACTCTTTCAGCTTTTCCTCACAAGGGAGATGCTCCAATCCCTTCCTCATCTCTGTGGCTCTCTAAATGTGTCTCTCTGAGCAAACCCTTTACTGAGCTGGTGGCTGTTGAGGATTACAGTCTCCTGGCTTTGCCAAGGGGATAGAGCTTTTCCTCAAGGACTCTGTGACTGTCAGGATACACTGCTCCCTATCCTGCTTTCTTCAGAAATAATCCAGACAGGGAAAGGGCAGGATTCCCTCCTCACAGATGGCATTCCAGCAATGCTCTCATCTTCCAGGCTGTGCTGCAGCCTCAACAGCAGATCATCCTTGGGCACTGCAGAACGCTTGAAGGGGACTACAGCCAGGGATACAGTGAGTCGCGCTAATCCTCGTGGAACACAACACAACTCGTGAGAGGAAAAGTCGAAGCTCTCAGTGCACAGCCCTAGTTCTGCTTCCTCCCATACCTGTTGGCTGGCGGGATCTCGCCTCTTTCAGGTAGTAGAGGGCCTTGTTGAAGTCGCCCAGGTGGTAGAATGCCACTCCAGACCGGTAAAGTGCCTTGAAGTTTTCTCCTTCTTTCTGAAGCACCTTGAGGCAGTACTCCTTGACTCGCTCGTAATTCACCAGCTCAGCCTGGAGCAGGCAGGCTGCAGGGGAGACAGACGGACAGACGGGAGAAGGTTATTGATGTGTTTCTCCCTGCTCCTGCAATCTGCACAGGGGAAGAGCAGCTTAGGTGAGGGAAATGACTCAGAGCTGTGATTCAGAAAGGGCACAGTCACGTGAATCACCAAACCTGATTGTTCGCAGTTCAAATACCAGCACTTCTATTTCTGGTGTGGCAAAGGGAAGGGACTGTGGGGACCCTGGGGAGGTGGGGTGGAAGGGGAAGAGTGAGGACCTCCCTCTGCAGAGCAGGAACACCGCACAGTCTTGTGGCTGTGGTTGTAGTAAAATCACTCCTTTGACTGAAGACTGTAGCTCAGCAATGGACAAAGAGCGGAGCCCAGCAGTTACCTGACACGACAAAAGGGAGTCAATTAGATTGCATTTTGTGTTTGGGCTAATCCAGGGTTGTTAGATTTGGAAATAAAATGTGATTGCCTTTTGCCCAGGGGATTCTAAATGGAGTTTTGCTATAGGAAACCAGAAGGGGCTCTGCTCTGGTGGAACATGCTGTTAGCAAACCAGAGACATCAGGAGCAGCAGCACAGGGAATAAACCAGGCTTTCTGCAGAGTACTGCACCAGGAGTTCCTCCTGAGGGGTCATTTCTGCTGGCTGCCCAAAATAAAAGGCAAACACAGTGAGGAAACAGCCTGCTAAGGGCTCTGCTGAAGGACAACTGCCACATGAACAAGGGGCTGAGGAAAATCCCCACAGGTTGTTTTCCACAACTAACAGTGAAACGAAGAGGAGGGGCAGATGCTTGAGACATGATCTGCAGCCCTGTGGGGCTCCGCCTGGCTGTATCAGATGTGAAAAATGGGTTGGGATGGGACACAGTGTCTGACAAAACAAGGGAAGTTGTGCTGTCCACAAGCCCACCGGGTGCTGCAAGCCAAGGCAGCCTTGGGAATGACACAGGCTGGGGACGGAAGGCAGGATGCCCCTGTAAGGATCAGTTCAGAGGGCTGGCAGTGACATGTGCCAGGGCACGGACAGAAACTTCCCATGGCAGGTGGTGTTACTCAGTGTGCTTCTGGCAAGGGAGAGAGTTACTGCTCCTGGAAGGCCAGGTTGTCACAGTTCAGGTGTCACAAATGAACAGGCAGACTTCATTTTTTGCATGGTAACTGCTCCTTGCAGCTGAGAGGGTATAGTACTGGGTCAGGAATATGACCCAGTTCTGATCTTCTTCCCCTGCACCCTCTCTGTTTCTCAATGTTTCATGAGGAGGTGGTTGGCTAGATAACCTCCAGAGACTCCTTACAACCTAAATTAGTCCATCATATAATCAAGGAATGGCTTATGTTGTAATGAACCTCAGAGATCATCTAGTTCCAACCCCCCACTGCCAGGCTAACAGCTCCAATTCCCTCAGCCTGTCCCAACAGTAGAGTTGCTCCAGCCCTCGGATCACCCCTGTGGCCTCCTCTGAACTCACTCCAATCAGTTCCATGTCCTTCTTGTCCTCTGGAACTGGACGCAGGACCCCAGGTGAGGTCTCACAAGAGCAGAGTAGAGGAGGAGAATCACCTTCCTTGACCTGCTGGTGCCCTTTCCTTTGATCCTGCCCAGGACACAACTGACCTTCTGGGCTGCCCTCAAACACTGCCAGCTCCTGTTGAGCTTCTCATCTACCAACACCGCCAAGTCCTTCTCCTTGGGACTGCTCTCCATCCATTCACCACCCAGCATGGATTTGTGCTTGGGATTGCCCGGATTCAGATTCAGGACTTTGCACTTGCCCTTGTGCAGTTCTCACTGCCCCAGTTCTCAAGCCTGTCTAGGTTCTTCTGGATGGCCTCCCTTCCCTCCAGCCTGTCAACCACACCACATAGCTTGGTGTGACCAGCAGATTTGCTGAAGGTGCACTTGGTGCCACTGTCCACATCACTGATAAAGATATTAAACAGCACCAGGCCCTGAGGAACTTCACACATAACGATCTTCACTTGGACATAGAGCTGTTGATCACAACTTTTAAGTGCAACCATCCATAGAAGTATAGAATCATTAGGGATTGGAAGGGACCTCGAAAGATCATCTAGTCCAATCCCCCTGACACAGCAGGATCACCTAGACCAAGTCACACAGGAACCTGTCCAGTCGGGTCTTGAACATCTCCAGAGAAGGAGACTCCACAACACCCCTGGGCAGCCCTTTCCAGTGCTCTGTCACCCTCACTGGGAAGAAGTTCCTTCTCGTATTGATGTGGAACCTCCTATGTTCCAGCTTACACCCATTGCTCCTTGTCCTATCCCTAGATGCCATTGAGAAGGGCCTGGCTCCATCCTCCTGACACCCACCCCTGAAATATTTCTAGACATTAATGAGATCGCCCCTCAGTCTCCTCTTCTCCAAGCTCAAGAGACCCAACTCCCTCAGCCTTTCCTCATAAGGGAGGTGCTCCACTACCTCCATCACCCTCGTTGCCCTACACTGGACTCCCTCCAGCAGCTCCACATCCCTCGCGAACTGAGGGGCCCATCCTCATCCAGCCAATTCCTTAACCACTGAGTGGTCCATCTATCAAATCCCTTTCAGATTTAGAGACAAGGATGTCTTGCAGGACAGCAACCAATGCTCTGCACAAGTCCCAGTAGTTGACATCAGTTGCTCCACCCTTTCCCACCGACGCTGTAGCGCTATTGTAGAAGGCCACCAGATTTGTCAAGCATTATCTGCTCTCAGTGAAGCTGTGTTGGCTGCCACCAATCACATTCTTGTTTTCTCTCTGCCTCAGCAAAGTTTCCAGGAGGATCTGCTCCATGATCTAACCAGGCACAGAGGTGAGACTGACTGGCTTGTAGTTTCCTGGATTGTTGTTTATTCCCTTTCTAAAAACAGGGATTGTGTTTCCCCTTTTCCAGTTGGTAGGACTCTACAGACATACCATGTCTCCTCTGTTTATTCCCTGTGTTGGACACACCAGTGCTGCTGCAGCCCAGCTGGGGCTCTGGTCTCGCCCTCAACACCGTCACACAACCGCGGACCCATCTCCAGTGAGCCCAGCACTATCCCCTTCCCCCTTCATGCCCAGTTTAAGGCACGGCAGTTGACATGGACAGAGCAGAACGCCCAAGGATACGTTTGAAGCTTAAGTAGCTAACTGGGCAAAGGCTTTCACCAGAGATATGAAGGTGCCAATGTACTGAGCAGGGACGGCAGTGATGCAGCGATTACTAACGAGAGCCTTGTGCCGTTTGTTTTGGTGGTGGGCTTTCAGTACATTTTAACAGCTGATGCCGTTAAAGCACGTAGGTATTTCAGAGGCATCTGGTCAGGCGCTATTTGATTGCGAGTTAAAAATCACGCATGTTTCCCAAAGCTTTTCCTTACCCCACACTTGGCCCTTCCTAGTTGGCAAACACTGATTTTTCTCATTCTGTTGTTAATGGAGCTTGAAATGACTGTGCTTCAAATGATTTGTTTTCCTTTATTCTGCAAAGTCCTTAGGAGGACGACTGTGCGAATTCACTGCTGGCTTCACAGACCTGGAAACAGGATTGCCCTCTGATCTGCTGACCACTAGCACGTCCAGTAGTGGCCGCAGCTTTCTGCATGCAGCCAATCTGATCCAGCCTGTTGCATTCTCTGAAACTGCCTTTCAGAGCAAGTGGGAGGAGATGTAGATGTTACAGAATCATAGAACGCATTGTCAGTCTCTCTATTCATTTATGACATGGTATTTCCATTCAGAGCCATAGAAGTGACTCTGTGAAAAAGGACAGGCAGCCTATTCCTGTATATTAACTCCATCTCAGACTTCCTTCTGGTTTGCTTTGAAAGAAATGAACATCTTCCACATTCTTCTAGTTCATAAATCTAAATGGGCTTCCAGATGCCCAGCTGGATTCTTTCTGTGACTCACATGCACAGTAAAGATTCTGTAGGGCACCTCCTCTCACCATGTGTGCAANCAATACTCCACATGTGGTCTCACCAGGGCAGAGTAGAGGGGGAGAAGAACCTCTCTTGACCTGCTAACCACCCCCTCTTGGCCACAAGAGCACACTGCTGGCTCACAGTCATCCTTCTGTCCACCACGATCCCCAGGTCCCTTTCTCCTACACTGCTCTCCAACAGGTCAGTCCACAACCTATACTGGTACCTGGGGTTGTTCCTGCCCAGATGCCAGACTCTAAACTTACGCTTGTTATACTTCATTACGTTTCTCTCTGCCCAGCTCTCCAGCCTGTCCAGGTCTTGCTGAATGGCAGCAGAGCCTGCATGGATGTCGGCAACACCACCCAGCTTTGTGTCATCAGCAAACTTGCTGACAGTGCACCCTAATTCCTCATCCAAGTCATCAATGAATAGATTGAATGGTACTGGTCTCAGCACCAACTCTTGGGGGACTCCGCTAGACACTGGCCTCCAACTAGACTGTCCCATTCACCTCTACTCTCCGGCTTCTATCCTGGAGCCAGTTCACAATCCTCCTCACTACCTGATCATCTAGACCACACTGCCTCAGTTTGGCACTCAGTGCGAACCCGCAGCACGTGGCTAGTGGGAGAGGCATGTGTTGGGCTAACAAAGCGAGCAGATGGATATGCAGGTAACAGTTCTGTGGCAAGAGCTGGCCATTTGGAGAGTCAGAGTTTGAAATTGACCTGGAGGGAGCATCTCCCTTATAAATATTGAGAGGTGAATGCTTTCTGCTCAATGCAAATGTTGAGGCTGTCAGGAATTCAGCTTTTAGAAATGTAAGAGATACAGAATCCCTGTGTTTCCTACCTAATTCAGTCAGAGGACTGAAATGTTGTGAAAATGTGTTGTTTCCTTAAAGAGCCATGTGCACCGAGGGCGAACTGTGCTACGGGGAGGGGGAGAAGGTTAATGTGGTGATTGGCTCAAGTGGAGGGACCTTGTAGATCATGATTCCCTACAGATTGTTGCTAGTTAAGCAATGAAATAGAAAAATTTGGCTGATGTTTGTCATAAGAAGAGTGTTCAGCCTAGATTCCTACGTTCCAATTTGTTGACTCGGTCTGTGCTAGCCAGCTGCATGTCAGGCAATGATTTGAGAGGTGTAGTACGGACCTGGTCCCAGTAGACAATTGTACCATTAGAGATAATTTGTGTGGCCATGCTCAGCACAAGGTTAGGCAATAGAAAGATTAAAGCACCT
Source organism: Rhinopomastus cyanomelas (assembly GCA_013400115.1). Classification (NCBI taxonomy): domain Eukaryota; kingdom Metazoa; phylum Chordata; class Aves; order Bucerotiformes; family Rhinopomastidae; genus Rhinopomastus; species Rhinopomastus cyanomelas. The sequence continues at coordinate 15,052 of VXBP01002974.1, read as the reverse complement.
CCAGAGCCAGAATACAGAGGCACAGAATTGTTTATGCCTCTGTATTTTGTTTATGTTGGGAAAAGACCTTTAGGATCATCAAGTCCAACCATCAACCCAACTATACCAAGCCCACTGCTAAACCCTGTTCCTAAGCTCCAGAGCTACACAACTTTCGAACATGTCCAGGGATGGTGACTCATCCCCCCTTCCTGGGCAGCCTGTTCCAGGGCCTGATGACCGACCCTTCCAATGAAGATGTTTTTCCTAATGTGTAATCTAAACCTCCCCAGGTTTGTCTTATTACGTTTTACTTAGAAGAGACTGATCCCGACCTCTCTAAAACCTACTTTCAGGTAGTTGTAGACAACAACCAGCCCCAGATTCTTCAGCCACTCTTTGCCACATTTGTTCTTCAGACCCTTTACCAGCCTTGTTGTCCTTCTTTGAACCCATTCCAGCCAGTCAGTAGCTTTCTTGTATTGAGATGCTCATAACTAACCCAGTACTCAAGGTATGGCCTTATCTACACTTTTCACCTCTATCAGGAGCAGTGGTTAGCAAGGACGGGAAGATGTAACAAAAATCATGTCAGTTGAGGGGTTTGGATTCTACTATCACAGAGTCGCTCTGGTTGGAAAAGGCCCTTGTGATCATCTAGTCCAACTATGAACCCTACTCTACAAAGCTCACCCTTAAACCATATCTCTCAACACCACATCTAAACAATCTTTAAACACCTCCAGGGATAGTGACCAAACCACCCCCCTGGGCTTCCTGTTCCAGCGCCTGACCACTCTTTCTGTGAAAAAAAATTTCCTAATTTTGCAACCTGAATAAATTTTCAGTTGTAGAGTCACTTTCAGGAAGGTATCTAGGCTTGGTAGGTGCCAGTGACAAAGGGTCAATGATGGCCCTTTTCTCCCAAAGGTTAGTTACTTGCACTGTTTAAGAAGTCTCTGCATTTCCTTACTGACTGTTATTCAGCTGCCATTTCCAGCCACCTCTGCTATCTTGAAAAGTCTGTGTTTCCTTCTTGCATCGTGATACCCTGATCAGGTCATCCCTTCATATTCTCTTTAACAGCCTGCACAACAAAGTGCTTGGAGTCTTCTACTACAAAAAAACCACCGTATCTTCCAGCTTTCCTCACTCTTATGAAGCAAATAGTTTGGTTTGGCCTGAACTTTTGGCTTCCAGCTTTGGCTGAGCTAAGAAGTAGGTCTGGAAGCAGGACATACAAGTTCTAAGATGGAGACTTTGAACAACTATATCACGAGACCTGCCTGCCTGGCAAGCTTCACCAAAGGGTAGATCTGCATGCCAGAACTGTCCTCCAGACATGGTTTATCCCACTGGCTAAATTCCTGCTGTAGGCCAGGCTCAAGACCTATATGAATTACAGAACACTTAAGAGAAGGAGCCAAATTACTATGCAAACAGCCTTCGTGTGTGCCTACTCCAAGGCACGTTCTTTGGGCTCAACACACGGTGTCAGTCAGAAAAGGAATTGCATTTGCTTCTGTTCTGGTAGATGGAATTGTTCTTGCCCTGTAGGAATATGTTGGGCTGCAAGTCAGGATTTCACAAACTTCAACCTTGTGTGCCATTTGCCATTGCCTAGGTGAGCTGGGAGCGGTGCCTATTTTTAAGATTGCCTTGTGCCTTCCGCTGTAGGAGAGGATCAGCTGCTGGGTCTTTTACACTTCTGCACTCCAATATTGCAAGTGTGATGCCTGCTTTTGGGAAATGTCAACCAAAGTATTTTGCTCAGGTATTTTTGAAAATAAAAGGCCAGAGAAACATCTCTCACTTTTCCCCTTGTTAAAGATCTCCAGTGGCTGTCTCTTTGGATTTGTCTCATGGCCTCTCATCACTTGGCTTTGCAAACTGAAATCTGGCAGAGCGTTTGCATCCAGCAGGTGCCTTCTGTTGTCCCCAGGGTAATCTGTAGCTGGCCAACTGATAACCTCCTGAAAATGAACCCGGTATAGTTCTGCCCTACATGCTCTGTAGAGATGCTTTAGAGTTGTGTATCCAAATCTTCTGAATAATCAGTCCACTCTGGGAACAGTGATCTAGGAAAAGCAGGGATTTAGAAGAAAAAAAAGCAGAAAGTGAAAAACAAGCTGGGAGGGGTGGTCTGGGTTCTGACTGAAAGACAGGGAAATGGATGCTGTGAGAGGAGGAGACCCGTGCTGAGAGCCCTGTGAGGACGGCAGCACAGAACTGTTGGGGTGGTGAAAGGGGAGTTACGGCCTATTAAGGAGGCAAGGTCTGAAGGGAATTAAGAATCTAAGTGGAATCAAGAGTTTGGAATAAGGTGCTAAGAACACAGAGACACAGTGCAGCAGACCAAGAGGAGCATGATGATCAGAGGGCTGGAGCATCTCTGCTATGAAGACAGGCTGTGAGAGCTGGGGGTTGTTCAGCTTAGAGAAGAAAAGGCTCTGGGGTAACCTAATAGCAGCCTTCCAGTACCTGAAGGGGGCTACGGGAAAGCTGGAGAAGGGCTTTGCACAAGGGCCTGTAGTGTTAGGACAAGTGGTAATGGCCAGAAACTGAAAGAGGGTAGATTTAGGTTGGCTATTAGGAAGAAGTGCTTCACCATGAGGGTGGTGAAGCACTGGAACAGGTTGCCCATGGAGGCTGTGGATGCCTCCTCCCTGGAAGTGTTCAAGGCCATGTTGGATGAGGCACTGAGCAAGTTGGTCTGGTGAGATGTGTCCCTGCCCGTGGCTATGGGGTTGAACTAGATGATCTTAAAGGTCCTTCCAGCCTAAACCATTCAGTGATTTATAGCAGCAAAATGCAAGTAGAGAAAACCAGTCTCAGGTGTGTGTAGCAGGAGCTGCTCTAGTAGATCACATAACCATCATCACATCATTGCTCTGGATCATCATTGTTCTGTCTGCTGGGTATAGTCACCAAGGAATAGTGACTCACCCACCTGAACTACGGAAGGCTAGTCCTTGCAGACGTTCACTGGAGCAGGTGTCCTACACAAGAGCCTAATGGTAAATCATGTGGCTGAACCTCTCTCACAGAAACATGCACAAGGGGCTAAATCCAAATGACCTTTGTTTTCCAGGCCTTAGGCTGAGTAGAAACTGCCTGTATTTATTTGGTTGGTTGCAAAGCACAGAGAAGTAGCCAAATCCATTTACTGTTTAAATCTGAAGTGGATTTCCCCCTTTATGGCATTTGTTCTTGATTCTACCACTAGAGTTTAACAGCCTATTCCTCCTTAACAAGTGCTAGGTACTCCAACCACTGCAAAGACAGTAAATATCTCACAAACTGAGAGGGTCATTCCCATAAATAACCACAATGATACTGCAAAATACTTTGCTCCTTGATGTGATCTCGCCCTAAGTATAGCAACCAGCACCTTAAAATCTGCTTAAATTGCAGGAAGTTGGTGCATATTCTTGCTCTAGTTATACTTTGGAGAACATGAGATTGATGCTCTGATATAAACTGCTTCAGGTTTTTATTCAGACATTTGATTAAGACCTCTACATATCATCAAATAAGGCTTTGTTCTCATCTCTAATACGCCAAACAATAGAGCAGGCTAGGAGTGTCTCGTACTCCTGTTCTTTCAGAGGGCTTGTCATCCTTCACGGTTGGCGATGCTCTCCTTCAGCAAAGAAAAAACAATGATGAAGTTCTGGATTGATTTGTTTGGGAAGAAAAAATATTGTAATTTAACATCAGCAATGAAAACAAACCTCGGAGATGGGGAAACACAAAGGGGAAATGCTTGTCTTGGAGTAGACATCAGTCTTCTAACCATGTCATAGAAGCATAGAATCATTAGGGACTGGAAGGGACCCTGAAATATCGTCTAGTCCAATCCCCCTGCCACAGCAGGACCACTTCACTGGAGAAGTTATGGAATCAGAATCACTCAGGGTTGGAAGGGACCACCTGATCATCCAGTTCCAACCACCCCACCAGGCTGGGACAACCCACCCTAGACCAGGCTGACCAGAGCCCCATCCAGCCTGGCCTTAAACACCTCCAGGGACGGGGCCTCCACCACCTTCCTGGACAACTCATTCCAGGCTCTCACCTTCTCACAGTGAAGAACTTCCTCCTCACATCCACTCTAAATCTACCCATCTCCAGCTTTGCTCCATTCCCGCTAGTCCTGTTGCTACCTGACATCCTAAATAGTCCCTCCCCAGACTTTTNGTTGAACCCCATCAGGTTGGCTTGTGTCCACCTCTCCAGCCTGTCCAGGTCCCTCTGGATGGCATCCCTGCCCTCCAGTGTGTCTGCTGCGCCATACAGCTTTATGTCATCAGCAAACTTGCTGAGGGTGCACTCAATGCCCTTGTCCATGTCACCCACAAAGATGTTGAACAAGACTGGTCCCAGGATTGATCCCTGAGGGACTCCAGTTGTCACTGGCCTCCATGTAGACATGGATCCATCAACAACCACTCTCTGGGTGCAGCCATCAAGCCAGTTCCTTACCCATCTAGTGGTCCACCCATCAAAGCCACGTTCCACCAGCTTGGAGACCAGAATGTGGTGCGGGACAGTGTCAAAGGCTTTGCTCAGGTCCTGGTAAATGACATCAGTCACTCAGCCCTCATCCATTAATGTTGTGACCTGTTCGTAGAAGGCCACCAGTCAGGCATGATTTGCCCTTGATGAAGGCATGCTGACTGTACCTAATCACCTCTTCACAAATCTCCTGACTCAGTAGTGCCTCCAGGAGGATCTGCTCCATGATCTTACCAGGCACAGAGGTGACACTGACTGGCCCTATAGACTATCACTGATAAATGTCTCATTAAATCTCTGCATGCTGCAGCCTGTGCAAATGGTGTTTACACAAAGCATGTGGAGTTCACAATGAGTCCTCTTGAAAGAGATACTATTACTACAGGAGCCTGAAAATTCCACCTATATGTTAGGTGTTTTGGGAGTGGTTAAGGATGTTAGGGTGGACAGTTGGACTTGATGATCTTGAAGGTCTTTTCCAACCTTGATGGTTGGAAAATTTTCTAGGATTCTATTCTACAATGATTCCATGATTCTAATTTAAATGATAATTAACTTCTAAACTGCACAAGGTAAAATGTCTGTCTTAAAATGATGCTGAAAACGTAAAGAGTTATCTTAGATCCAAAATCACATGGATCTTAAACTGCCGTAATTGTAGTGCACACGTTACAAAGATCTGGCTGATGGCAGCATTTATCCAAATTTCTCTGAAGCTGAAGATCTGGAGTGTACAGACTGCACAGGCTACGTGGGGATGACACAGCCAAAATTTTAGCTTGGATTACATTTTCCACCTGGATTGACACGAAGAGGAGCCATATAATATGGAGAACGTAGGAAGCCTACACCAAGAGAGCAGAAATTGTTACAGTACTGACCTCCACGTGTGCTGTGCCTTTCAGGAATGCAACCCAGCATTCCTCTAAAGAGCATCTTTTCCTTTTTGAGAGGAATGGAGCATCCAGTTTGACTCCTAGGCAGAGATGTTAATTAGGATCCATAGTTCCCAAACAATATCTTTCATTAAATATTTTGCTTCTTTCTTTGTAGCCCGAGCTCGCAAACACAGAGCTTTTTTGGCTTCTCACCAATAAAAAGCTAATTATAGACAGCTTGATAATGTTTGGCAATAGTCTGATCAGCTGACTCCTAGTTCCCAGACAACTTTAATGGGATGAAAAGGGACTACCAGAATGACAGGACAACTTTCAGACACTAGCATTCATTTATTCCTCTCCAGGTACCAAGAAGGCCTCAACATGCTTGTTATGTTTCTGCTTGTGGGGAAATGTGTGAAAAATTCGAATCCAAACTGTATGACAGGCTGTCCCTCTCAGGGAGGGACTCATGGTAAATGAGGTGTGGATCCACAAATGCTTGGAGAGTCTAAAGAGAGTTACCTCTTCAAAAACACCTTCTCAGCCTGCACCTCAAATCATGGACAGATACCAGCTGTTCCTCTCAGTCCTGCCTGCTTGGCCATGCCTTCCTCCCAGAATGTAGCATGGTCTTCTTCAGTTCTTTGCTACTCCCACCTCTTCCAGAGGTATTTCAAATAGCTTTTCTAGCAGAGAGAGAGAGGCAGCAGTGGTGACTAAAGTTACTTCCACCTTCATGCACATTTAGCGGCACCTAGCAGTTCTCAAAGGAGCTGCCGAGCCTGCGTGTCAGGCTTTTTCTGGCCAGCAGACCACCTGTGGACTCTGCCTAATGCCATCCCTTGGAGTGCACAAGACCAATACAAGGAGATAAGTAACAGCTAGTGGGAGCTGTCAGAACAGATCATTTCAACTTCAGTCTGCAACAGGGTGATCAATCTTGAAGACAAAGGAGCAAAAGTAGACGTTGCATAGCTTGACTTTTACACTAGTCAAATGACAAATTTTAGTGGCATTTTCTCAAGCCAGTTGAAGCGACTGAGTCTAAATGAATAGACTTTGTTAACGAAGTGAAAACCGGCATTCAGTAGGGTTCCACAGCCGCCTGGTATTTAGTGTTGTTGATAAAGGCCTAATTAGAATCACACTGACAGAAACCTACTTCATCAGTTTGCAGATAACTCCAAGATGTGAGAAGCATGGCATGTGCTGTCAGGCAGAGGTGGAGTTCCAAAGGATCCTCACAAACTGGTGGTGTCCAGGTAAAAATAAGATGCAATTGGACAGGGGCAACCTAAAGGTCCTACAGTTAGGTAGGAAAAGACCCCCACTGTGTAAGTGCAGCAGTAGACCAGCTGGCTGAAGAGCTATTCTGCTGTAGAGGATCTGAGGAGTGAAACAGCTCACCAGCTAAAGTCAGCAAAGCTATGTTGTCACTGAAGATAAATGCACGCTAGCAGTACGAAAAGCAGCAGTTTGCAAGAGGTGAAGGTACCACGTACTGCTTCAGATGCAAACTGCATCTATTGTCAGAGGACTCTTAACAGTAACAAGTAGTCCAAAGAAGACAGAATGTAGGTCCTCAAGAAGAGAGTGTGGGAGGACAGGCTGACGATGCTCATGTATGTAAAAGCAAAAAAACAACCAGCCATGTAAACAAGGGTACAACCAGGGAATAGTTGGGATTACAAGAAGAGGGCTTACATCTCAGCTAGGACGAACTTCCTAGCAGTGAGCAGAGTGAGGCTCCCAAAGAGACTACTTACAGAGTTTGTGAAGGACCCCAGTTTAAGAATATCTTAAGCAAACACTATCTGGGATATGTCGTATCTGTACCTTTGTGAGTGTGGGGAGAAGACTCTTGAATTCATCTCTGCAGTCCCATTATTGCCCTGTAATGTTCAGAGCATAAATGGTCCCCTGTCCTCTTTGGTGGTTGCTATTCAGTGAGAATTACTGCCATGAGGTCCCGCTGGATGATGTCAGAGCAAAATCCTAGCCACATATGTGAATATGTGAGCCCTTCAGTAACAGCCAGCAGGAATTATTTGTGCCTTGGGTTTGTGCTTGTGTCCCCATATTGCGGACTTCTAAAAAATGGCACTTTTGAAAATTAGAGCAGTGTTCATTATTTGTAAATGACTCCTAATTTACTGCAGGGCAGGTCTGTGATTTATGTTTCTTCAGGCTCTTCTCGATCTTTCAAGGTCCCTTCCANATAAGCCTTGCCCTCCTGTCCCCTAATCATCCTCGTAGCCCTTCGCTGGACCCTCTCCAGCAGATCCCCGTCCCTCCTATACCGCGGGGCCCAAAACTGAACACAGTCCTCAAGATGAGGCCTCACCAGGGCAGAGTGGAGGGGGAGAAGAACCTCTCTCGATCTGCTGGACACACTCCTCCTAATACACCCCAGGATCCCATTGGCCTTCTTGGCCACCAGGGCACATTGCTGTGCCATGGTTAACCTGTTGTCCACCAGGACCCCCAGGTCCCTCTCCACAGGACTGCTTTCCAGGGATGAGGGGCAATGGGTGTAAACTGGAACACAGGAGGTTTCACATAAGAAGGAACTTCTTCCCAGTGAGGGTGACAGAGCACTGGAAGGGGCTGCCCAGGGGGGATGTGGAATCTCCTTCACTGGAGATGTTTCAAACCTGCCTGGATGTGTTCCTGTGCCACTTGGTATAGGTGATCCTGCTGTGGCAAGGGAATAGACTAGATGATCTTTCAAGGTCCCTTCCCATTCCTAGTGATTCTATGATTCTTTGAAAGCGAAATGACGTGTTATCACTGGATTTGTGATAAAGGACCAAAGCTTGAGAAGCAAAATTTTCATTTCATCCTCATAGCTTCTGTTTTGAAAGAGTATTTGGACCCACTCGTTCTCGTAGTTACTGTTCCCACAAATCAAAAGTAGTGGCTTACCGAAAATTCTTAATTACGTTTGTATTAAAGAAGTAGTTAAAACGTAGCTGTCAAGTAAACAAGAACTGTTTTCTGAAGCCAAAATCCGCCCTCAGCCGTGTACCAGCAAATCTTTATTTGACTAAAATAAAGAGCTTAAGGTGGAGCTGATCTTCATATTGCATCTTAGAATCTCCTCTGAGATTCAAATCGTGCCTTTGATCCTCCCAGCCAGGAGAGGTAGGAGTAAAGTCCTAGAAAAGCATTGGTAGAGCAAGAGCTTCAGTCATTTTTTAACTAGGAGGTCCTTCTGATTCTATAATCTCCATAAGTACTAGATTCTCCTCCAGCCACAGCAGAAGAGGTGGAAGTGCCTTCTGTTTGTTGTTTTTTTTACCAAGGCTGTTGTTGCTGATCTGTCAGGTTAAATTCCCTGGAGATTTCATCCTTGCTGACTTTATATTTATCTAGTGATCTTTGACCTATCTTCATGTTTTAAAAATCAGTACTCATCTAGCACAATCTAGTCTAGTCAAAATGACTTTCGATGTTTGGCTTTCAGATCCTACTGATCCAGATGCTATTTATACCCCTGCTTTTTCCTTGCAGTTTGGTTTTGTTCATCTTGTGTTGCATCACTCTGTCACTGTGGCACCTTGTCTGCATCGCACCCTTTCCTTCTCTGGTCTCCTTTGGAGGAAACTGGTCTCTTGAGTCATCTTCACAAAGGGCAAGTACGTAGAATTTGATCAGATATCAGCGACATCAGATGGTGACAACCATCTGGTAATTCCCCAAGTTCAACAGCAGTCCAACTCTAACAAATGCTATCAAATAGTTTATGACTCTGTTACCAGAGTATGTTCCACAGTGAAGTTAAGATGTTAATGGAATGACATGCAGTGGGTTTTTTTAAAGAGGTTTCCTGCAGCCTAGAGACGCTTCAGAGGAAACAATGGACTTTAGGCTGCCTAAAACCTGCCTGGATATGTTCCTGAGCGACTAGGTCTAGGTGATGCTGCTGTGGCGGGGGGATTGGACTAGCTGATCTTTTGAGGTCCTCTCCAATCCCTAAAGTTCTGTGATTATGTGATTCTCTACTGAAGGGAGAAGCATCCTTTGCTCACAGTCATTCAAACCACAGACAGCAGTACTGTGATATGTGGCTGGAAGAGCACTCAGATGAAGTCACTGACACTCGTGTAAGCCATGATTGACTAAAGCCTGGCTTAGTGCAGTATGCTGGATTTGGGATGAAAGTTAGATCTTCACCCAGTACCACAGGCCGGGTGGGATGGTGTGGCTGTGTACCATCAGTGTGCTGCACCTTTTGGTGGTTCACAGGTCACTTTCCATGAAAGCTGCAGAGTCCGTTAAGGGGTGCAGAGCCGGCTGCCTCTGGGGCCACCTTCTTGTGTATCCTTACTGTGTGTAATGGGCAGGGACTGACACCCTTTTGGTCTTATCCTTGAAATCTTCCTAGCTGAAAAGACTCATCTGGCAAATGGAGATAGAGGTCAACTGCGGTGGAACGTTCCCTTCATTAAAATAACAACCCATTCACGTGTTTTGCTCAGGTTCAGTGTAATCCAAAGCCTGTCCAAGTCAATGATGTTCTGAAACAGAGAAACATTTATGGCTTTTGTGGGAGGGGTGAAGAGATCAACTGACAGAGTCAGAATCAAAGAGGTGGAGGATGCCCAAGTCAACTGTTTTCTAACCAAAGAGAGGTATAAAACAAAGCTCTCTACTTTATATTTTTTTTAAAAAAATCACTTAAAAACATAGAGTGGTTTGTCAGCAACAGAGGTAACTAACCTTGGCTGTGTCAGGCTGTGTCATGTGGCTAAGATCAAGCACCACTCTTTCATGCTGCAGGGCCTCTAGTGTTCTTGCCTCCTGCCCCCTCTCTCTTTACACCATGTAAACTTAGTACCATTCAGATAACCGTCTGAATCAAGTCTCATGGGCTAACAGGTTGGAAAATTATGAGAAAGGACTGTCAGGCAGATCACAGGAAACATATGTGCACGAGGATTCCTTTCCTTTGAAAATCAGGCTGAAAATGAGTAAAAGACCAACCTAGAGGGATGATTCAGTATATTAGTTGCTTGAAACAGCCAGCATTTGAGCTGTGCAGAAGCATCAGCCAGTTTTCTGAAGTGTGCTCTCTTTAATATAACCTGTGGCAAAGTGCCTCAGGTAAAGATCTCGAGATCATTCCCAAACCTTTCATAAACCACATCTGTGCAGTGCACTGCTGGCAGTGGAAGAATGAGGAAGGAGTGTGTGTCTGGTTTGGAACACGTAGAGGGTAATTTCCACCCCAAGTAGAGGGCTTGTTTTCAGACACCAGGAACAACAAGATCATTGTGCTGAATCAGGCCAACGATACAATTATTTGTCTTGACTGTGTCTCTTCAGTTTAGCTTGGGAAGGTGAAGATACAGAATCACAGAATGGCCCGAGTTGGAAGGAACTGCCACAGGTCATCTAATCCAACCCCTCTGCAAAGAGCAGAAACATCCTCAACTAGATCAGGTTGCCCAGAGCCTTGTCAAGCCTCAAGCCTCACCTTGAATATCTCTAGGCATGGGGTCTCAACTGTGTTATGTGGTGGCTAAAGAAGCTGACATGGGCTCTGCTGACAAGCACACCAGTCTGTAAACACAGATCTCTTGTACATCATCTCAGGAATTCATTGAGCTTGTTTAGTGCTTAATGCTCATGTAGAAGCAGGAGTGCCCTACTGACCATGAAGTTGGAAGGTAGTGTCAAAAAGCATGAGGAACAGACCGTGATCTACAAAAGCTACATAAGCTAGTACACAGCAGTGTACTATTTGGCATGGAAGCTGAAAATACAAAATGTAAGACCATGGTCATTTGGATTAGTCAGAATTTTTGATCATAGAATCATAGAATCATCATGGATCAGAAGGGACCTCGAAAGATCATCTAGTCCAATCCGCCTGCAACAGCAGGATCACCTAAACCAAGTCACACAGGAACACATCCAGTCAGGTCTTGAATATCTCCAGTGAGGGAGACTCCACAACACCCCTGGGCAGCCTGTTCCAGTGCTCCGTCACCCTCACCGTGAAGAAGTTCCTTCTCAGGTTGATGTGGAACCTCCTATGTTCCAGCTTACAACCATTGCCCCTTGTCCTATCACTACATGACACCAAGAACAGCCCAGTGCCATCCTCCTGACACCCACCCCTCAAATATTTGTAGACATTAATGAGGTCACCCCTCAGTCTCCTCTTCTCCAATCTAAAGAGACCCAGCTCCCTCAACCTCTCCTCATAAGGGAGGTGTTCCACCTCTCTTATCATCTTTGTTGCCCTACGCTGAACTCTCTCCAGAAGCTCCACATCCCTCTTGAACTGAGGAGCCCAGAACTGGACACAATACTCCAGGATAGAATGTGTGAGCTCATGAGCTGGAAAAAACCCATGAGGAAAGGGATGTGAGTGGTCATCCTGTGGCCAGGATGATGAAGTCATTTGTGGGACATGGCTGTGGACAGGAAAACAATCTCAGGGAAGTTTATTCATAAATCCAAACCAGTTAGCAGTGGTTCACAAGCATGAAAATGTAATATTTTCTTTAGCGCTTTTATCCTATCTAACACAGCAGGGAATGTTGTGATTAGTTATGTGTCTAAGCCTTCTTTTCCAACCTTATTAGGTTCTTTAACTCCATGACACCTCCTGGCACCGTACTCCAAGATAATCAGCCCTGGGCTTTAAAAACTATTTTGTATTAATATATGAATTAAATTTATCTCCCGACCCCATGAGCAAAGCTCCTGAGCTGTCTCGGTTTGAGCTCCATCACGCTAGTTACAGAATGTACAAAGGAAAAAGAATACATTTTCTTAGTATTTCCATTGTAGGTGAGGATCTTGTTCTGCTCCGCTCTCCTTGTGACATGAATGCACTAATGTGTCTTAAGCAATTAATCTCTGCAAAGAATTAAGCTAATACTGACAAAAATACAGAGACTAAAAGAGTTCAGGCTTAAATTTGCACCATTCTGTTTGCTGGCAGAACCATTGCTACAAGCATGGGGTAAAGATGCTGATTTGATTTCACTTGAAGGACCAAAAAAGGCTCCTTCCTTCATCATAAGACTTCTGCAACATCAAGTGGGTGGGATGATGACCTCCCCCAGCAGCACCTGTCTGGGAGAGACTACAGCCATTTCATGGGGCAAGAGGAAATGGGGTCAAGTTAGACCCAGGGAAAGGTCAGTCTGAGCATTAGGAAAATCTTTCCCAGAAAGAGTGGTGATGCCTTGGAAGAGGCTGCCCAGGGAGGACTGGAGGCACCGTCCCTGGAGGAATTAAAAAAACAGGCAGACATAGTGTTTCAGGAGATGGTTTAGTGGTTTGGGGTTATAGGGCAGATGGTTGGACTTCATGGTCTTGAAGGTCATGTTCAACCTTGATGATTTCATGATTCTGTTCTCTGACAGTATGGATGAAACATAGCATTGCTGCTCTTTCCCTCTCTGGGAGCAGGAGTGGGGCAAAGGAACAAGACTTCTCACAGCTTCTTTCCAACAGCTGGTTTAAAGTTCTTTCTGTATATCCTAAAGATACTTTTCACATCAGGGTGAATTTGTGGACTAGATGGTGGCTGTTGGGACAGCACAGCACACTGGAGGTAGACATTTGTTAGTCACATCAACACAGGAACAGTCAAAGGTCTGACATAAGTTTTCAAGTTGCAGACACTTCCTCTACTTCTAATGTGCTTCAAGGATGAAAGGTCCTGTCCCAGCCACTGCACTGGGGAACGTGCAAGTCAAGGATCCCCAGCTGCTTGCTTTTTATTCTCCTCTCCATTTGCATCAGGTAGTAGTAAACAGCTCTGCTGCCTGGAGTCAAGTCTCTCAAGTTGGAAAAGACCTAAGATGTGACTTGGTCTAGGTGATCCTGCCGTTGCAGGGGGATTGGACTAGATGATCTTTCGAGGTCCCTTCCAATCTGTAATGATTCTATGATTCTATGACTCTATAAGCAGAGTCCAACTGGTCTTTGTGTATTAAGCTGAGACTTAGAGCTATACCAGATGGGTAGCAAATTTCCACCACTGCCTGATTAGGTTCCATCAGCAGCCTACTTGTGTCACAGAATGAGGTATATAGCAAGGTAGATAGCTCCCTTGTGTTTTCTGAAGAAGGAAATGAGCTGTTTAGATATCCCTGATGTGGTCGGACAGGAGTAATACCAGGGGTATGAAAACTGACAGTTGTAATCAGGACATCATAGGAGCTTTGGAATACAAATTCGAGGAACACTAGTTGGATGGCTCTTTGCTGGTTGATCCAGTAGCTCCTTTCCAGCAACTCCCAGGCAACTACAATGGGGGCTTGTTTAGCAGAGTTTTGCTGCCTGCCACTCTGATCTGAAAGAAGTTGGTGTTGCCATTGATGCAGAACAATCTACATGACAGCCCCCTAAATTGGCAGCAAGGAAATGCAATGGGCAGTGCTCCTACAAGAAAGGGAATAAATACTGAGCAGTGGCTAGAGATGTGTTCACTTCAGTAGGATACAGATCTGATCTGTCAAACAGGGATGTGTTGCAGAAGGACAAATGCCGTAGCCTTGCAACCAACTGTGTCCTGCAACCCAAAAGGCTCATGCAGCAATGTGAAGATGGTTGTTGTACAGAGTTGCAGTGCCTGCCTTCTTGGTAGTATGTGCAAGTGAACATTACTGAGATGTCATGATACTCAAGAGCTTGGGATACAGGACTTGTCAGGCAGTTCTGGGTTCTGTGACACACAGATCCATACCTGCTAGAGTTAGAAACAGCGTGAGACTGCCTTTTCCCACTGACTCCTGTTGGGAGGCTGTTGCAGAACCATTCAAGAGGTAGCATAAGGCTTTCAAGATGAGTATGTACTACTATGATGGCCAAAGCTGTGACCATCATCATCGAGGGGCTGGAACTAGATGATCAACCCAAACCATTCTATCATTCTGTCATTCTCTGATCATGGCTACACAGGGTAAGCACATGGCAAGAGTCCTGCCTCTGATCAGCAAAGCTGGTAGCTTGATCAAGGTGAATGAAAGTACGGAGCACAGTCACACGCTTGCACGTGTACACACCGTTGTAGAGAGGTCCTCCTTCTTGTAACCAGCACAAACTGACGGGCTTCCTCTCACTGTCACAGCAGAAATGGGCCTTTAGGAGATCCAGAAAGGGAGAGACAGTTCAACCTGCACTAAATGTCGCTCCAGGCAACAAATGGCTCAGAGGAATGAGGCACAACAAGGCGCTGTGGGACATGGTATGAAAGCAGAGGAGATGAGAGGACTTTACTGGCAGAACATAGGATCATAGGATCATAGGATGTTAGGGGTTGGAAGGGACCCAAGAGATCATCGAGTCCAACCCCCCTGCCGCAGCAGGACAAAACTATCTAACACAGATCACAGAGGAACGCATCCAGGCGGGCCTTGAAAGTCCCCAGAGAAGGAGACTCCACGACCTCCCTGGGGAGCCTGTTCCAGTGCTCCGTGACCCTCACAGCAAAGAAGTTCCCCCTTGTGTTGAGGCAGAACCTCCTTCGCTGCAACTTACACCCATTGCTCCTTGTCCTATCACAGGGAGCAAGTGAAAAGAGCCTGTCCCCCCCCCTCCTGGCCAGCCTTCAGGTACTTATAAACATTGATCAAATCCCCTCTAAGTCTGCTCTTCTCTGGACTAAAAAGGCCCAAGTCCCTCAGCCTCTCCTCAGAAGCCATGCC
>VXBP01002973.1:216814-260450 GCA_013400115.1 Rhinopomastus cyanomelas | reverse complement strand
CACCTTGAGTACTGTGTCCAGTTCTGGGCCCCTCAATTTAGGAAGGACATTGAGGTGCTTGAGCGTGTCCAGAGAAGGGCAATGAGGCTGGTGAGAGGCCTTGAGCACAAGCCCTATGAGGAGAGGCTGAGGGAGCTGGGATTGTTTAGCCTTGAGAAGAGGAGGCTCAGGGGAGACCTTATTGCTGTCTACAACTACCTGAGGGGTGGTTGTGGCCAGGAGGAGGTTGCTCTCTTCTCTCAGGCAGCCAGCACCAGAACAAGAGGACACAGCCTCAAGCTGCGCCAGGGGAAATTTAGGCTTGAGGTGAGGAGAAAGTTCTTCACTGAGAGAGTCATTGGCCACTGGAATGGCCTGCCCAGGGAGGTAGGTGGTGGAGTCGCCGTCCCTGGAGCTGTTCAAGGCAGGATTGGACGTGGCACTTGGTGCCATGGTCTAGCCTTGAGCTCTGTGGTAACGGGTTGGACTTGATGATCTATGAGGTCTCTTTCGACCTTGGTAATACTGTGATACTGAGATGTGGAATCTTTACAAGACCATTACATGGTGCATGTGTTAAATAAACAGAGCCATGAAATTACGATGACTTACTAAGATGGCAGAATCGCCCGTAGAGCCCAGGGTCACACAGGCAGGCACCATAGAGTCTGTGACAGTAGCCATTGTTGGCACAGTGGCATCGTTTATTACAGTTCTTTCCAAAGAATCCTTTTGGGCAACCTTTTGGGCACACAAACACAACATGGTATCAGCTCTTAGGCATTAAAACACCACATAGTGGTTTGAATTTCTGGTGGTGTTTGTCTTGAAAACTGCAAGGGACATTTGCTTTAACTTGATGGGTACCACATTTCCACAGAAGCAGCAAACAGCTGGAAGATTCCACCCTTTTATGTTTTGGACATTGAAGCTTTGGTTCAGTATGTAAGAACACTGTGATTAATCTCTGCATGTATTTATGTGTATGCCTTTTTTTATGTGGGGTGAATTAAATGTCTTGTTGCCTTTTTCCCAAAATCAGGTTAGTTCTGGTTTGCACCTTCAGTTCTTAAGCGGTTGTCTTCAAACCTTACTTGTATTGTTTTCATTACGGCCCACTAGCAACTTAATTAAATTAATTGGTTAATTTTGTCATCAGAATTTTTAAGCCTTGACACACCAATACTAGCTCAGCTCCTTTCTTTTGGCTGTACAAAAAAGACCGCGCTGACTTTGCCACTGAGCCCAGCCCTTATGAGGCTTTCCCTCACCCTTTCTCTTGCCTATTAATTAAACAAAAACCACTGTAAGTGGTTTATAGTACAGTGGACACTGGTATTTAAGATTTACTATACACAGTTACACCTAGACAGATCAAGGGGAGCCATACCATCCTCACAGAGCTTGCCATGCACACCGGGTGGGCAGCGGCACCACCCTGTGACAGGGTCGCAGGAACCTCCATTGTGGCACTCGCAAGTGCTGGTACAGCCTCTGCCGTACGTCCCGGGGGAACAAGCTGAGGAGAGAGCAGAGTAGATGCATGGGCCAAGAAATCCTTTCCTTCTCCTAGAATAATTGAATTGCTAGGTTGGAAAACACCTTCAAGATCATAATCATTTACCCAACTGTCCCAAGGCCACTGTTAAACCCTAAGCTTCACTGCATGTCTCTAGGCTCCCAAACGACGCAACTTTCAAACATGTACAGGGGTGGTGTTTCAACTCTCTCCACAGACAGCCAGTTACAAGGTCTAACTACCCTTTCCATGAAGAAGTTTTCCCTAGTGTCCAACCTAAACTGCCCCTGATGCAACTTGAGGCCATTTCCTCATCTTATTGTCAGAAATGAAGCAAAATAAGATGACTCAACCAAATGGAACAAAAAGAGAGCTCCTTTAGCCAAGCAGGCTCTAAATAGTAATAAACTTTTTATATGAGGTAATACACATCCATCTAATGTTTACTAGGCAATTTTGAAAGGACATATGAATTAATTTGTCTAATTATTTTTTCTTATTAATTTTCATTAGATTTATTTATGTGATGTATCCAAACTCTCTCGTGCACATACTCGCTTCAACACAACACATGAGACTCAGAAGGCACTGATTATAAAATACAAAGCTTAAAAATCAGGGCACAGTTTTGAACATCTGGGGATAACTATTTTAAATGTAGGATTTCTTTTTCTATTCCTCCCAAATACTATTATAAAAATAACCACGTGTTTTCCTAATATAGGCTTTTAAATTCCTCAGGTCACCAAGGCAGAACTGGGTCCACAATAGCATGAGGTCCTTTCCCAAAGCCCTTATTGCTCCAGCACAAAACAAACTGTGAAATGAAGTCTCGCTGCAGTGTCTGCAGCTGGAGCTGGCTGAGCAAATACAGTTGCTGGAGTCATCTGACTCAAGTGACATTTTATCAATGTACATTAAGAAACGTGACATTTCACATCAATTTCTATTCTCCTTCTTTGGTGCATTATTGTGAAAGATGACCCTGTCCATGGCAGGGCAGTTGGACCAGATCATCTTTAAAGGTCCCTGCCAACACAACCCAGCCCATTCTGTGATTATTACAGGAATTTCGTTCCAGCTTTCTCAACTTTAGCATACTCTAAACCCATGAACTACGCTGTACATTAAGAAAGTGAGAGGAAAGAGCTAATTCATAGAGATTACATATTACACTTATCACTGTCACTGCCTACTTCATCAGACTGTGGGCTTGGCTCACTAACACAGTCCCATTAAAATTTTTTAAATTCCAGAGGCAAATTCCACCAGATTACATGTCTGGATATCTACTGGTAAATATAGAACAAAAATGTTGTTATTATTTATGAAGCCAACTAGAGATTTTGTATCCTGTCTGGAAATATTTATAATCTCCCCTGAACCAACACAGCACCATGAACAGAACAGCATCCTAACTCAATAGCTTCAACAGTCTTAGGTAGACTAGAAATCATAATTTTAATTCTCCTCATTCTTATTCTTGCAGTTGCCCCCAGTGTTTAGGAACCAAATGATCAGCCTCCCAAAACAACTATGGGAAGCTTGTTGGTTTCAATCATTTGCTGTTTTTTCTATATTTCTGTCCCTGTAATGGTGACTCCTAAACAATCGTGACAGAGATTAACCTGAAGGCTGCTGTGTACCAAGTAATAATTCATCACCTATTTGTCTCTTTGCCAAACTGCAGGTGAGGAATGATACATCAAGACATCATTGCTTTATCTTTCATGTTGGTTTTGACATTTCTGAATCACAAAGATCTTCTGCCAGGAGGCAGGAATGAGAAGAGTACAAAGCTATTGTGAAGTGTGCTGGCTCACCTAGCAAGAGAATTCTGTAAAATACAATTCCAGTATTAAACATTAGCCACCCAAGAAAATTATGTTAAAAATAGAAAGAATTATTAAGAAAAGAAAAAAGATTTAAGTTTACCAACACAAGGAGGAAAGAAAAAAAAAAAAAAGGTGGTGCCTTGGCTCGCTCTAAAGGAAAAATCAAGCTCAGCATCTACGCCCACCCAGATTGTCATACCACCTGCCAGGACAGACTTCTGAAAGTCAGTCGTGCAGCAAATCATGGCAGGCAAACCTTGGCACTTCTCAGCAGCAGGGTGACCAGGGATGAAGACCAACACAAAGCCTGAAGAGATGCACTGGAGAGCAGAGATCACACTGCTTAAGGGTTCAGACTGCACACTTCAGCTTCCCCTTCAATTTCCCTTTAATGTGCCCCACTGCAATGAAATTTTGATCTGCCTGTGAGGCAGCTATGGTCCTTAGAGAGCTTTTCAGATTAAAATGCAACATGTTATTCCTGTGTCCTACCCACCTGCAGGGCCACAGTGCTAGGACAGAGCATCTCCCGGCTAACACCCCACACTCACTTTCATTACAGATAATGCCAGTCCATCCAGGTGAGCAAACGCAGCCGCTACCATCCCTGTTACAACCTGCTCCATTCAGACAATCCTCACAGCTCAGGCTGCAATCACTGCCAAAAGTGTTACCAAGGCAAACTGAAACAAAAGAATACAGAAGGTTTAGTAAGCACTTAGATGAAATACATCAACATGCTCTTATCCAACATTACAGATGCACAAGTGCATAAAGGAACCTACACAACAGTGAGAGTCTGGAAGGAAAAAAAAAAAGGGCTTTAATGGAGATTCCTAAATTTTCCTCTTCAAATTTTAGAGACTAAAAGGCAAGCTGGGACTTCAGCTGTAATTTACTGCTTTAAATGCTGTCATTCTCCAACAAAGAGGACTTAAAACTTCTTTTTAAGAGGAAATGTTCTGACTTCAGCAAAAGGGAATTTGCACCTACTGCTTAATGCACATTTTATGTATTGTAAAATACATATATTTTTAAATACAATTTTAAATATTTCTTGGGATACAATCCTCTTTCCTCCTTTTCATTCTTCTGTGCAGTAGGTGGATGTGCTGCTATTTGCCAGGCCACACTCCCCCATCATGCTCTCTCTTTGTGTGATATATTGGGAAAGACATTGATGATAAATATTACTCTGCTATACTACTTTGGTGACATTAAGATCCTGTCCACATCGTCATTTCACTGCCTTTGAGGCTTTATGGCTGTGGCTGAAGGCTTTTGAAAGGGGATTTTAAGCAGCACTTAAAGTGAGGTGGCAGATTGTTTGAGCTCCCGGTAAGTCAGCAAGCTGGTTGCTTCTCTACAGCAATTTTCTCTGTGAGGTCTGATTTCCCCTAGGTCTCAGCATCTAGCTGTTCCTTTTTGGAAGCCAAAGAAACTCCTGAGCTTTCAGAGATGTTCAGAATCCAAGTGTTCCCAAATTGGAATGGTGTATGACAATGTATGGTGTAGTCTACAAGATCAAGCCTATCCTGGTCTTGCAGGTTCAGTAGCAGGTTGAGGGAGGTGACTGATCCCTCTGCTTTGCTCTTATGAGACCACCTTCAATCCTGCATCCATTTCTGGATTCCTCAGTATAAGAAGGACATAGAACTATTGGAGTGACTCCAGAGGAGGACACAGAAATAATCTGCTCTGAGGTCAGGCTGAGGGAATTGGGGGAGTTCAGCCTGGAGAAGTCTCCAATGGGACCTTATAACAGCCTTCCAGTACCTGAAGGGAGCTACAGGAAAGTGGGAGAGAGACTTTCCAGCTTAATGGATAGGTCAAGGGGGATGGTTTCAAGCTAGAAGAGGGGAGATTTAGAAGAGATTTCAGGAAGAAATTCCTCCCTGTGAGGGTGCTGAGGCACTGGAACAGGTTGCCTAGGGAGGCCGTGGCTGCTCCTTCCCTGGAAGTGTGCAAGGCCAGGTTGGATGGGCCTCTGAGCAACCTCGTCTGGTGAGAGGTATCCCTGCCCATGGGTGGGGCCTGGAAGTGGATGATCTCTGAGGTGCCTTCCAACCCAAACCATTCCATGATTCATATCTCAGGATAAGGGTACAGACTGCCATTAAAAATGTCACACTTTTACCATAAAAAGTCATTAAATCTACAGAAAACTGTTACCTATTCACCCCTTCTTACTGTTCACAGCTGTATTTTTGTAATACAAACAGTAGCACAAGTCTTGAAAGTATAAGGAATAAATACATATCTGGGAGATAAAAGAATTTACAAAACCATGAAGTTTCATTCCTGCATTACCTTTCCTCTACAAAGCTCTACAGCTTTAAAGTCTCAAGCTTTGGGAAAAGTGCCAATGTTCAGCCATGACTGATAACACTCAAAAGTTAGGTGGCTCAAGATAAATAAAACATGTGAAAAACTGGTCAATAAATATTTGATTGTGGTTTCTAGGCCTGATAATTTTGCCTGTGGTTGTCCATTTATCAGCTTTCCAACTGGTTATCAGCACGGGTGAGTCTGGCTGGCTGCTTTGTGATTTGGGACCTCTTCACCGTTTTGTTCATAAAAATAAGTTCATTTTTTATTAAAGCTAAGATGGGTTCGTGATTTTTTTGCCTGTAGGACACAGCCCCCAGATGAGACATTAGAGCTTGTATAAAAATCATAGGAACATATATAACAAAAAAACTCCTTCCTCCCTGCCGAGCCCCAGCACACGCTGCACTCATCCAAAACCAAGAGCAGGATTTCACCTCGTGGTGAAGTTTCAAGTGGAACAGGTCCAGAGGAGGTGGTGAAAATTATCAGAGGGCTGGAGAAGCTCTCTTATAGGACAGGCCAAGAAAGTTGGGGTTGTTCAGCTTGAAGAGCTGAAGGCTCTGGGGGAACCTTAAAAAAACCTTCCAGTCCCAGAAAGGGGCCTGTCAGAAGGCTGAGGAAGACTGTTCACAAGGACAGGGAATGATAGGATGAGAGGTAATGATTTTAATCTGGAAAAGGGTAGATTTAGGTTGGATATCAGGAAGAAATTCTTTATTCTGGGGGCTGCAGGTCACTGGACCTGGTTGCCTAGAGAAGGCTATGTCCTTTTCTGTCTTGATATCAAACCCCAGACTGCTGCGGCTCCAGGGGAAGTCGAGGCAAGACAGAAGCCTGCCTTGGTTGATGAGGACTGGATTAGGGATAAGTTGAACAAACTGGATGTACACAAATCCATGGTCCCTGATGGGATGCACTCGCAAGTGCTAAGGGAGATGGTGGAAGTAATTGCTAGGCCATTCTCCATCACCTCTACTAAGTAAAAGAATGAGGGGAGGTGCCTACGGACTGGATAATAGCAAATGTCACTCCAATCTTCCAAAAGGTTAAGAAGGAGGGCCCAGGTAACTCTAGACCGGTCAGCCTCACCTCCATCCCAGGAAAGGTGATGGAACATTTTGTTCTAGAGGCTGACTCCAGGCACATTAAGGACAAGAGGGTTATTAGGGACAGTCAGCATGGCTTCACCAAGGAGAAGTCATACTTGACCAACCTGATAGCCTTTTATGAGGGCATAACCAGATGGATAGATGATGGCAGAGAAGTGGATGTNTGGATGGAGATGGCAGAGAAGTGGATGTGGTCTAGCTTGGCTTCAGTAAGGCATTTGACACAGTCTCCCACAGCATCCTCACAGCCAGACTGAGGCAGTGTGGACTGGATGATTGGGTGGTGAGGTGAATTGTGAACTGGCTGTAAGATAGAAGCCAGAGAGTGGTGGTCAATCGGACAGAGTCTAGATGGAGGCCTGTATCTAGTGGAGTGCCCAAAGGATCAGTACTGGGACCAGTCCTATTCAATCTATTCATTGATGACTAGATTGATTGATTGAGAGATTAGCGTGCACTGTCAGCAAGTTTGCTGATGACACAAAGCATCCTAGTGATATCCCTGATTTGGGCTCCAGGTAAACTGCGACTTCCCTATGATGAGGGTCAGCTCTGTATATTGGGCTCTCAGTCCCTTTCAGGAGTGAGTCTCCAATAACTAGGACCCTTCTCTTCTTTGTGGAGGAAGCTGTCATATTACTGAAAGATTTCCCAGATTTATGCGACCTTGCTAGGACCTCCAGTATGGGTTCTCTATCCTCTATATCGTTATTAGACTGGCTGTCTTCCAGCAGGGGTTTATATCTATCACTAAGTGGCAACTGAGCTGAGGCAGGCAAGGGCGGTGCTTGCCTTCTGCCACAGCGCTTCACTTGGCTCTACTCACCCCTTGTACTTGGGCTTCTGTCCTCCATCTGAGAAGTGCAGAATACTTGGGGTCCTTGTTCCTGGCTATTATTTGGCTGTAGTCCAGACTGTCTCCACCAACTCTAACCTATTTTAGCCTTCCCAATTCTCCTGAGCCTTTCTACTTCCGCTTGTAGCTTTTTAACGTGCAGACATGCTGCTCGGTTAAGCAGATAATCCACCTGCTTGCACCATACGCAGCCAGGAAAACTAGAACGAGCATTATATTCCTGGAAGCCTGTCAACTACACTGCCTCATCTTGTTGGGGGACCTCTGTTTGAGTTCCCACATCCATATGCAGTGATGACAGTAGTCTGGTCTTCCTCTGCTGCCATGTTGTTAGCACTTTGTTTTTTGCCCCCGGTGGCTAAAGCGGCTGCACTCTCGCTGCTACGTGCGGTCTGAGGGTGACTTCTGGTTTCGCCTCCCAGAAAGAGCTCTGTTTCCACAACACCCGCGGTGCCTGCGTGGTGATGCTACGAAAGCACGCAAACCCCAGTGGCTGCCTCTCGGCTCCTGCAACCTTTCCCGTTCAGGGAACCTCCAGATCACCCAGAAACCTCGATAAATAGTGTTCGGGGACCAGCACTCTCGCTGCTCTACATGGATGTCTTCGTGGTCTTCCCATACTTAAAGCATCAAAAGGGATATGAATCTGCAGATGGTTGTGATTTCCATAAATTATAATTCAAATATCTTAAACACAGTCCTCTCAAATTATTTTAGAAGAGTTTGTAAACAGACTCACATGCTCCTATGTCCCCTTTTCCTAGCTTTTAGTGCTTCCTAAGGGCTTGTTCTTGGCAGAGCAGCTTTGGTGGGTTTTGTGCATCACAGAAACCCACACAATCCTCTAGCCCCTGGGATGAAGAAGATCTCTCTGTCTGTTGCCTCTGGGGCTCTGTGCGGACGCCATGTTTCCTCAAGAAGCCTCCCACTCCTTGCATGCTGCTCTGCTCATTTTTTGCCTGACTCCCTCCACATCTGTCCCCGATGCATCCAATAAGCAGCAGCCAGGACCAAAGAGCCTCTCTGTTCCCCAAACACATCCCACCCGAGACAGGACACATTGCAGTGCCTCCTCTGCAAATCCCAAGGGCTTAACCTGGCAAGCTCAACATAGCTCTAGCCCCAAATCTCCATCTCGAGACTATTCTCCCCATTTGCTGTAATAACTCAAAGCAACACTTGTTCACTCACCAACCCTGTGCACCAGGGTGAGTTCTCCTCGCCGGTCTTCATCATCATAGAGGGCTCCGAGTGTGTAGTGAAGGAGCTGGGGGGGACCCCTGAAGTGGAGCCCCGGAGCACCAGCAAATCCCACTGCCTCTTCCACATCCACCTCCTCCCCACCTAGGACTGACACACAGAGAAATGCCATTAGGACCTGGCTCTGAGTTTTCCTCTGTGATATTTTCCACCCATTTAATTTTTGTTGGTGTGTTTTAATTATGCTGGTAGATTTTCCAGCTACAGCCCTATGCAGTCTGCACAGCAGTCACAGCCCATACATTTTCTCATCTGTATTTATAAGCATCTCCGCTATCCGAAAGAGAGAAAAAGATGGAGGAAAAACACTTTCTTCTGGAAATAAACTCTGGTCTGGAAAATAAAAAAACAAATTAAACATGGAGTTTTAATTTTCCTCATTTGCAGTCTGACATTATTTTTAGTTAATGAAGGTCATTACTCTAACTCACATTGGAGGTGACAAATACAGAGTGAGGTTGGCTGTCCAATTTATTTTCAGAAAAAATAAAACTTGATCCTTAAAATGATGGGAAGTCAGTTTACTTTTCATTTTGGAGCAGGTTAAAATGTCAGGCTCTGCCCAAGGTTTAAGCAGGTGTTAAACTTGCTTATAAAATTAAGTTTCTAAGGTAAACTCTGCACTGGTTATGCTGGCAGAAATCCAGAATCACACCAACAATGTTAGTGGAAAACTTGCCTCAGTTCATCAAAGTGGAATGTGGCTACTTTTTTTCCACAGGAGGTTATACTTCATTAAATTGACCAAGAACACTGTCAAAATAATATTTACTTGTATAACATGAGGTTTAGTTTTTTAAATGTATCCAGAGAATTTAAGTGTTCATCTCCCATTAATCTTTGGCTAAACCCACTACTTGAGGATGAACTTAGGGCCCACGTGGGCCACATTCAGAGATGGCTCTGGGCTACCAAAAATCTCAGCATCTGTGAAAACCGCAGTTCCAAATTCACATCTTAAATCAATGGGGAAATCCTTAATGGCCTTCAAGATACAAAAAGGACTTACGGATGCAGGACCGTCTGTTAACACCAAGTCTGAAACCGTCCTTACACGCACATTCGTATGACCCGAGAGAATTAACACAGAAATGGTCACAGCTGCCATTATCGAGATGACATTCATCCACATCTAGAGAAAAACAGATATTACTGCTAGAACACAGATACAAATGAGGTGCAAGTCGCTGTGCTTGGAGAGACCGCTCTGTGCCTGGCCGTATCTGAAAATTTACCCTGCACATAAGAAAAGCCAATTTGCTTAGCACTTTGGGGGTCTCAGTTTCTCATTAGCACCAGAGATCATAAAAAACTTTGGGGCAACATGGAGCAAATAATTTTACCTGTTTGTGCGTCAAGTGAAAAAACCTGATTTAAGCTGTTAAGCTCAGTTGATCCTTTGGTTATTTGGAGGCTTCTCTTTTTGTAGCAGTCCTTTACACACACGAATACATGGTGTCCATGCAGAAAGGAGGAAAAGTTCCTCTCTGCTGCCTCACGTCCCGCATCCCCACTTCTCCATGTTGGATGCTGGGTTGTTACTGTATCCCAGACCCACAAAGCAGAAATTACATATCTGTAAACCCTTATCAGCAGAGCTGGCATTTAGTCACTGAATCTCCCACTAGGGAAAAGCCCACAAAGGCTGCGATGAGCTCTGACAACATTTCTTCTTCCCGCTCTTGTGCTTAGCTAGACCAAGTTCTGGTTTCAAAAGACTCACCGTTGCAGGCACAACCATCAGCACTGGGCTGGAACCCAGCTTTGCAGGCACACTCGTAACCACCTGCGTAGTTGATGCAGAACTGGGAGCAGCAGGACTCTCCAGTCTCACACTCGTCCACCTCTGCAAGGAAAGGGAAGCTCATTCAGCCTTTGGATACAGCCTGGGCTGCTGCAACAGTTCTGCTTAGTAGCTACTGTGCTTCTCAGCATGTGCATTTCCCCATCTCTTCTCCCTTCATCCGTACACAACACCGAATCCTGCCAGTGCTCATCTTCCACCTTCTTGCACAGCACCCAGTATCCTCCAGATCCAGAGAAAGGCATCTTTTCTGCCACTGTTAGCTGCCATGAGGTGATTATAGACAACTAGGTCTCACCACCCCACAAATATCCACTATTTAATCTGTGTTGAACCATTGGACATTCCACCTTATTCAATGCAAACTAACAGTGAACCAGCATTCTGATCCAGCACCGCCTTCACTGGACACCAGAACCGTGTTCACTGGATACCACCCTCCTATAGCTTTGTTAACACTGCCTCATCCTGCCCTGTGTTTGTGAAATCGGCGTTGTCAACAGCGCAGTTCTAGTCATCAGATGTGATGACAGAGGTGTTATCTTTTCACTGCAGGCTCTCAGCTGATCCCAGCCCTTTCAGACTGCCAAGCGAGTCGGTGGCCATTCAAGGTCCACCTTGTCACTGCTGAGTCTGCAAAACACTTTTGAACACTGCCCAGATGAGCAGCCGCAGATGGGAAAGGTCAGCATCTCAATTAACCTTGGAAGGAGAACCAACATTATTAGGAAACAGCAGCAGGAGAAAGAGGGGAAAGAAAATGTAATTAATCAATCGAGGTGAGTAGGTCAGCAGGAAAATGATTAATGCAGGTTATATGACCACAGAGGATCTTCCAGAAATGTCACAGGCTGGGCTGCTCTGCAGTACATCAGGTAATGCCTTGTTCTGGAGTCTGCAACAGCCCCCGGTCTGTCAGGAATAAGAAGTATGTGTCTAAAACAAAGGGGGTTTTACTGTTAAGAGCAGCCTTCCAGTACCTAACGGGGCTACAGGAAAGCTGGAAAGGGACAATTTATGAGGGACTCTAGTGATAGGACAAGGGGGATGGTTTCAAGCTAAAGAGGGGAGATTTAGATTAGATCTGAGGAAGAAATTTCTCCTTGTGAGGGTGCGGAGGCACTGAAACAGGTTGCCCAGGAAGATTTGTGCCTGCTCCATCCCTGGAAGTGTTCAAGATCAGGTTGGATGGGGCACTGAGCAACCTGGTAAGAGGTGTCCCTGCTCATAGCAGGAGAGTTGGAACGCAATGATCTCTGAGGTGCCTTCCAACCCAAGCACTTCTATGATTCTACATCCCCAGCCTTGCCAAACACCTCTCCTGTGCTCTCACTTCCCTCACTGTATCCAGAGGAGCTTCTTTCTTCTGAAATCGCCATCAGTAGGTCACTGGGCAGGAGGCTGCTCTGACTCCATTCATCCTCATAATCCATCCTACCCTTGCAAGGTTCTGGGTCCAAATCTGCCTCGTTGACGTTTCTCTTCCTTTGCTTTCTAAGCTCCAGCATTAACTTCTCTGGCAGACCTCAGTGCTTTCCTCCTCCCTCCTCTCTCCTGCCCTTGGCTTTTTGTGTTGCTAGACTGATGTTGTCTGTAATGCCTCTCACATTCACCAGAGCTCCTGCTCTCTATCTCTCCTCACATCTGATGTCTCACTATACTACTCTGTGATGCTTCTTTTATATTTTCCCCCCTCTTCTTTGCTATTCTTTAAAATTTTAATGGCAGTGTGACAGCAAGTGTAAAACAGAATGAAATACAGTTTGCACAGCAAAAGCCATAAACAAGAACAACAACAAAAAAAGGCATCGTAAAATCATTTGAAACATCAAGGATTTTCTCAGCTCTTATCTTGAACAAAAAAACAACTTTAACTCTGTGGCTTTCACTTCCTAAGTGAGATTTCTCACAGCCAGAAATTCAATCTCACTCCTGAGCAAAATGGAAAAACAGCAACTTTGTGCAGAAACTCCAGTTTGTGTTACAGAAGCCCTTTGGAATAGAAAAAAAAGGAAACAAGTAAGACAAGTGGTGCTTGTGTGGACACAACGAGATACAGCCAAGGCCAGTGGTGATGCACCAAAATGTCATCTTCCATGTGGGAGGCAGAAGTCCTTCCCCTCGTTAATGAATAATCCCAGCAAACACACAGAGCAGGGCAAGCTGGAGCAGTGGCTAGGGAAGTGCCAGAGGATGGCATTAATTAAAACTTGCAGGAGAAGCGAAGGGGATGTAAAGGTATTTACTTGAGTGACAGCTCTCCTGCAGGTTCCCCTGGCAGAGACCCACCACACCTCCTCCCTCTTCCCGCAGAGACACAGTGTTTGCTGTGAATTACCAGCACAGGTTCTGCCATCAGGATCGAGGCGATAGCCGTCATCGCAGGAGCAGCGCGGCCCTGCAGTCGTGTGCTCACAGCGGTGGGAGCAGCCCCCGTTGTTGTTCTGGCAGCTATCAATGATTTCCATTTCGATGCCTTGCGGAGAAATAAATCACAAGGATGTTAAAACACGAGCACAGGAGGAGAGGCACTAGAGAATAAGGCTGCTGTAAAACAGCATCCACAAGCCAACTGCTGCGGCAGGAAATATAAATTCTGCTCCCTCACACAGCTGAGAGGAGTGTGTTTTGGAGCCACTGAACTCCTTGTGTCATAACAGCAAATGGTCTCAACTTTGGTGCCACGAAACCACCTCACCATTTCAGCAGCCCATCTGCTATGGGAAAGCTCACAGGTTTCTTGAGATTTATTCTTTGTTTGAACATGGCAGCCTTTCTGCCCTCGTTCCAAAGGAGGAGAGGAGCTATCTCACCATGGTGGTCCAACTGAACAAAAACCTCTCAGGCTTCCCAATTAGCAGCCCTGCATGCAAATGGGAGAGCTGGATTCTGAAGCATCCACCAAATACAAATGCTTTAAACTTTCATAGCAGAGTCTTTTGGTCAGCCTGACACCTAACCACAAAATAAAACAAATTGCAGGTTATGACCCTTGGACAACCATTCAAGGAGGCACTCAACAGCTCCTCTGCTGAGACTCTACCCCTACAATTAAAGCAGGGTGGTGACATGATGCCATTGCCAGACCCCTTCACCCTGATAGACCACCCTTCTGCACTCTATTGTGATGGACAGTCCTTCTCACAGTTTGGTTTGGTCCAGTGGAAATGGCCGTAGGGGAAAAGGACCATCTCTCCATCTCATTCCTGCTAAGACAGTTCATTAGACTCTTCAGGGTGAAAAGAAACTATGAGCTTGATTATAATTTCTCTTAATGAATTAGCCAGACTGTTTTGTTACAGAGGTATTTAGAGAGGAATTAATTTCCCATCATATGTAGAACTGAGAAACACCTTCACTAAAGGAGCCACCATACTTCCGGAAACATCCCAGCTCACGGTAGTGGCCATCAGACTTGGACAGACAGCTCTGGTCACTTTTTGTGCTTCCAAGAAGAAATCTCTCTGCTGACAAAAAATCCCAAGCCTTACTGGAAGAGGGTATACATTTGGAGAACATATATGGAGGGCTACACTTCATGCATGGTATGCTTACCTGCACTATGACGATGAAATCTAGTCTCCTGCCCAGTGGGTTAAGCTGGGATTTAGGAAACCCAGCAATCAAATGACTATTGTCATCATTTACTTTGCTTAGCTCTTCATCAGTAAAACTGGAGCAGTAGCTCTTCCCCTTGCCACTGGGGAAATGAAAGAACAAAGCCTGCAAATTGCTCAAACACTGGGATAATCTTGATCATAAATATATGCAGAATGTTTTTGTTTTTATTGTTTGCTCTGTAATATTGTGCATAAGGCACAGAGAAATACCATCTCCTGAGATTTGCTGAACATCAGGAAAATATATTACCAGAAAAATCACAATGAAATCTAAGTGGTCTGAACCACTTTCTTAACCTCACAACACATCATTTTGAATCTACACATTAATTGCATTTCCTTCGCCACTGCACCACTCACAGTTCCCCATCATCTGTGAGATAATTCTCCAGGATGTCTCTCACATAATTGGTATTTTTGTTTTTAATGTATGTTAATGATTTGCAACTGATTCTAATCTTTATGAAGTATTTCTTACACACACGTTCTTATAAAAAAGCATTAGTTCTCTGGTATGGGGGATATTTTCCTAAGCAAATTCTGCTGCAAGTTCCTGCTCACTATTATTAAACTGAATGAACTTTGCCCACCTCTCTAACAGCAGGTCATGCTTTTGTCTGCATTCCAGTGAGCTTATGTTAGGTCCATAATAACATCAGCTCTTCCACATCACCTCCTTTATTAATCTAAATTTGCCCTCAAGGACAGCCCAGGGATCACCTCTCAACTAACAGCACTGGGAATCAGTCCCCTTCTCAGCAATAGTACCTTTGATTAAGAAACCCTGCTGGCAAGAGGTAAGTGAGAGAGGACAACAGGGCACAGTATTGCTTTAGTTTGGGAAATACTAATGGTTCAAATACTTTTTTCATCCCCAATCTTGATTTTTTCCTTTTATTTCTAATTTAGTTTGGGAAATTCTAATTGTTCAAATATTTCTTTCATCCCCAACTTTTATTTTTGTCCTTTTCTTTTTCTACTTAGCTTTTTTAAGCATCTCCTTAACAGGGTCAATAATCTCAAGAGAATTGTAAGTAAACCCAGACAGACAAAGACAAGAGAAGAACATCAAGTTAGTTTCTTTTTGGATCAGATCCAGCACAGAAAAAAATTTGGAAGAAGAAGGGTAGGAATGAATAAATTTCACAGAATAGATGTATTTTGGTCCCTCTGCAACAGATTTCACCAGACTCTGAAGATAAAACAACAGGCCTATTTGCTCTTTGAAATGCAATAATTAAGGTCTGTGAACACAGGCTTAGGAATGTATCAACCTGCAAATCCAGCGGTAGCAGAAGATGAAGAAAACAGTATTAAGTCTGAGATTTTGCATACATTTGTGTTGCTGAGAGTGCTAATCCAAGGGAATTAAACCTTAAGTGTGGCAGTTTGGGGCTAAGGCAGCCCAAGACATGTTGTTGTACGAGTGTCACTTACGGTAGCACTGATTTCCATCCGCACCCAGCTCGAAACCGGGATTACAGGCGCAGGAGAAGGAACCTGGAGTATTCACACAACGATGAGCACAGCTGGCTCTGCCTTCTGCACACTCATCAATGTCTGCAGGGCAGAGAGAAATGCAGAGACATTCATTTGGACATTAAAAGAAAAATAAAACTCCTTTACATGCAATTCAGCTGCATTTCAGGCACCTGTCATTAAGTTTGTATGTCTGGATATGTTTAGTTGTTTCTTATTATTGCAATGGCATTGCTTCCTATTCTAGCTGTAGGATTCCTTTTTCCACACCATAAAACTTATAGACTTTTATAAATACAACCTAAAGGATCAGGTGTGATAACGTATTCCAAATTATAACAGATGTACAACTGTTTTTAGCAAGAGAACATGAGGAAATTGCCTCAAGTTGTGCCAGGGAAGTTTAGATAGGACATCAGGAAAAAATTCCTTACTGGCAGAGTGGTCAGGTATTGGAAAAGGCTGCCCAGGGCGGTGGTGAAGTCATCATCCCTGGAGCTGTTAGAAAAATGTGTAGATCTGGTGCTTGGAGACATGACTTACTGGGCATGGTGATGTTGGGTTGACAGTTTGACTTGATTTTGGGGTCTCTTCCAACCTTTAAGATTTTAGGGTTTCCCAGTGTCCACCAGCATCCTGGTGCCGGTGATAATGTTAGGCATCATCCAAAGGATCCAGGAAGGCTGATCCCACAGCATTATTCTCCGAAATAATTTTTTTTTACTCTGCTGATCTTGAATCTCTCAAACACTTGTAATATCCAACATTATATTTACAGCATCAGCCAAGGTAATTTGTTTGCAACAGAAAAACAACAGCAAAAGAAGCCACATAAAGCCATACAAATGAATGCAGGTGAGGATACAGATGAGGACTGGTTTAGGGATAAGATGAGCAAATGGATGTACATAAATCCATGGGCCCTGATGGGATGCACATGCGACTGCTAAGGGAGACGGTTAAAGTCATTGCTAGGCCACACTCCATGAGCTTTCTTAAGTAATGGAATTAGGAGAGGTGCCTATGGACTGGATCATAGCAAATGTCACTCCAGTCTTCAAAAAGGTTAAGAAGGAGGACCCAGGTAACTCTAGACCAGTCAGGCTCACCTCCATCCCAGGAAAGGTGATGGAACAATTTATCCTTGGCACTATCTTTAGGCAAATCAAGGACAAGAGGGTTATTAGGGACAGTCAGCATGGCTTCTCCAAGGGGAAGTCATGCTTGACCAGTCTTTTATGAGGGCATAACCAGGTGAATAGATGATGGCAAAGCAGTGGATGTGGTCTGTTTTCACTTCAGTAAAGCATTTGACTTGGTCTCCCACAGCATCCTCGCAGCCAAATTGAGGCAATGTGGACTGGATAATCAGGCAGTGAGGTGGATGGTGAACTGGCTGCAGGATAGAAGCCAGAGAGTCGTGGTCAATGGGACAGAGTCTAGCTGGAGGCCTGTATCTAGTGGAGTCTTCTAAGGGTAGGTACCGCGAGCAGTACTATCAGTCTATTCATTAATGACTTGGATGTGGGATTTGAGTGCACTGTCGGCAAGGTTGCCAACGACACGAAGCTGAGAGGTGTGGTTCAACACCCCAGCAGGCTGTGGTCACCATTCAGCAGGACCTGGACAGGCTGGAGAGCTGAGCAGGGAGAAATTAAATGAAATATAACAAGGGGAAGTGTAGAGTCTTGCATCTGGGCAAGAACAACCCCAGGAACCAGTATAGGTTGGGGACAGACCTGTTGGAGAGCGGTGTAGGAGAAAGAGACCTGGGGATTCTGGTGCAGGATGACCGTAAGCCAGCAGTGTGCTTTTGTGGCCAAGAGGGCCAACAGCATCCTGGGAAGGATCAGAAGGGGGTGCTTAGCAGATCGAGAGAGGTTCTTCTCCCCCTCTACTCTGCACTGGTGAGACCACATCTGGACTATTGTGTCCAGTTCTGGGGCCCTCAGTTCAAGAAGGGGACAGAACTGCTGGACAGAGTCCAGCACAGAGCAACAAAGGCAATGATGGGAGTAGAACACCTTCCTTATGAGGAAAGGCTGAGGGAGCTGGGTCTTTTTAGCTTGGAGAAGCGAAGACTGAGGGTTGACCTCATTAATTTTTATAAATATTTTATAAAATTTATAAATATTTGAGGGGTGGGTGTCAGGAGGATGGAGCCAGGCTCTTCTCAGTGTCATCTGTGTTCAGTTTTGGGCCCCANAATATCAGAAGGAACTTCTTCACAGTGAGGGTGATGGAGCACTTGAACAGACTGCCCAGGGGTGTTGTGGAGTCTCCTTCTCTGGAGATATTTAAAACCCGCCTGGATATGTTCCTGTGCGACTTGGTCTAGGTGATCCTGCTGTTGCAGGGGGACTGGACTAGATGATCTTTTAAGGTCTCTTCCAGTCCCTGATGTCCTGTAATTCTGTGATTTTGTGATTAAGTAATTGTGGGTAAGAATTACGTGTAAAGCCAGTAAGAGAGATACTGTTGTGGGAATCTGTTGTAGACCACCCAATCAGGATAAGGAAACAGCCGAAATTTTTTATAGGCAGCTGGGAGAAGTTTCACAGCAACTGCCTTTTGTGCTCATGGGAGACTTCAAATTTTCTGATATCTGCTGGAAATATAACACAGCAGAGAGAGAGCAGTTTTGACAGTTCCTGGAGTGTGTGGAAGATACCCTCTTGGACCTGCTTCTTGTGAACAGGGAAGAACTTGTGGGAGAAGTGAAGTCTGGAGGTCATCTAGGGCACAGTGATCATGGGTTGATCGAGTTTTCAATCCTTGGAAAAACAAGGAGAAGGACTAATGAAACCATTACCTTAGACTTCCGGAGGGCAGACTTTGGCCTGTTCAGGAGACTGACTGATGAAATCCCTTGGGAGGCTGTTCTAAAAGAAATAGGACTCCAGGAAGGCTGGACATAATTCAAGAGGGAAGTCTTAAGGGCACAGGAGCAGGCTGTCCCCATGAGATGAAAGATGAGTAGGCAGGGAAGGAGACCAGCTTGTCTAAGTAGGGATCTTTGGCTGCACCTCAAGAACAAAAAAGTAGTCTATGACCTCTGGAAGAGGGGGCAGGCGTCTCATGAAGACTTTAAAGATGTAGTCAAACTCTGCAGAAAGAAAATCAGGAGGGCCAAAGAACAGCTAGAGCACAACTTAGCTACAGCTATTAAGGATAATAAAAGAAGTTTCTATAAATACATCTATAACAAAAGGATGACCAGGGAAGATCTCCATCTTACTCTGGATTTAGAGGAAAACCTAGTAACAGATGACGTGGAAAAGGCTGAGGTGCTCAATGCCTACTTTAGCAGCGGAACTTGGTGTTCCCTGGACAACAGGCCTCACTGAGCTGGGAGACAGAGATGGAGAGCAGAATGAGGTCATCACAGTTGGAAAGGAAGTGGTCAGTGACCTGCTACACCACTTAGACATAAACAAGTCTATGGAGCTGGATGGGTTGCACCCAAGGCTGCTGAAAGGGCTGGCAGATGTGCTCTCCAAACCACTTTACATTATTTACTCGAAATCCTGGCTAGCTGGGGAGGTCCCTATGGACTGAAAGGTGGCAAGCGTAACACCCATCTACAAGAAGGGCAGAAAGGAGGATCCAGGAAACTATAGGCCTGTCAGTCTGATCTTGGTACCAGGGAAGGTCATGGAACGCATCATCTCAAGTGCCATTGCACTTCACATAGAGGATGACCAGGGGATCAGGCCCCGTCAACATGGGTTTATTAAAGTCAGGTCCTGCCTGATGAACCTGATCTCCTTCTATGACAGGATTACCCAACTATTGGATGAGAGAAAGGCTATGGATATTGTTTACCTGGACTTTCGAAAAGCCTTTGATACTGTTCCCCGTGGAATTCTCCTTGATAAGCTGGCTGTTCATGGCTTGGATGAGCATACAATCTGCTGGAAAAAACACTGGTTGAACAGATGGGCCCAAAGAATGATGGTTAATGGAGTTAAATCCAGCTGGCAGTCTGTCACAAGTGGTGTGCCTCAGGGCTCGGTGTTGGGACCATCTCTGTTGAACGTCTTTATTGATGATCTCGAGAAGGACATAGAGTGTGTCATTAGTAAGTTTGCAGATGACACTGTTAAGTGAGAGTGTTCATCTGCCAGAGAGCAAGGAGGCTCTTCAGAGAGGCTTGGATAGATTGGAGCAATGGGCCAATGTTAATGGTATGAGTTTCAATGATGCCAAATGCCAGGTTCTGCATTTGGGCCACAACAACCCCATGTAATGCTACAGGCTTGGGGAGGTGTGGCTGGAGAGCTGTCTGGCAGAGAGGGACATGGGGGTTCTAATAGGCAGGAAGATGAATATGAACCAGCAATGTGCCCATGTGGCCAAGAAGGCCAATGACATCCTGGCTTGTATTAGAAATAGTGTGGCCAGCAGGAGTAGGGAGGTCATTGTCCCCCTGTTTTCGGCACTGGTGAGACCACATCTTGAGTGTTGTGTCCAGTTTTGAGCACGTCAATACAAAAAAGATGTGGAGTTGCTGGAGCAGTTGCAGAGGAGGGCAACTAAGCTGGTGAAGGGTCTGGAAAATAAATCTTATGAGGAAAGACTGAAAGAGCTGGGGATCTTTAGTTTGAAGAAGAGAAGGCTGAAAGGAGACCTCATCACTCTCTACAACTACCTGAACGGACGTTGTGGAGAAGTTGGTGCTGGTCTTTTTTCACAAGCAATTAGTGATAGAACAAGAGGGAATGGGTTCAAGTTACAACAGGATAGGTTTAGACTGGATATTAGGAAGAATTTTTTCACAGAAAGGGTGGTCAAGAATTGGAATGGGCTTCCCAGGGAGGTGGTTGAGTAGCCATCCCCAGATGTGTTTAAAGATTGTTTGGATGAAGTGTGGAGGGATGTGGTTTAGAGGTGAACTTGAAAGGTAGGGTAGGTGGTTGGACTCAATGAACCCAGGGGTCTTTTCCAACCAGAGTGATTCTGTGATAAAAAACTCAAGAAAAATCTTGCAGCATCCTGAAATTATCACTAGGTTCTCACAGCTATTACACTAAAATTAATGGAGCAGGTAGTATCTGATTATTTCCTGAATGTCAAATAATTTGAATTAAGTGGTGGCTGGCTCCCAGCAGGTACAACGGAGACAGATCTCTGTCATATCCCTGATATCCCATCACAAGTCCAGCAGGGAGAGACCCAGCCTAACCAAGAGTTTAAGCCAGTCTGTAAAAGAAAAAAGGTTAAGAGCTGTAGTGGTGGAAAGATCATTCTCCATGCAGTACTGTGCCAAGCATTCTGTTCCTCAGTTTCACTGTATTTTGTAATTAAATTTCACCAAAGATGTTCATCTTTGGACTGGATGACCTTTAGAGGTCTTTTCAAACACAATACATTCTATTATTCTAAAAACTTACTGGAAGAGCATGAAAATATTTTGAAGGAATAATAATAGTGGAAAAACAAACCATAAAAAGCCTAAATATTGCTGCTGTGGAACAGAGCCATATCTTGTACAAACAGCTGATAGCTAACGGATCTCCTGCTCCTTCCCTTGTTCTGACAGTTTACTTGCAAAATGCAGATTATTCATCACAACAATGCTGGATCAGTGTCTTGCACACAGGAGAGAACAAGGTGGGACGCAGCTCCTCACCTGTACCACAGCCCAGCCCCAGCAGACTTTTTTCTCTCCATACGAGCTGCAAGAGGCGCTGGCCATACCTGTGGCCCCTTGTACTTGAACATGAGCAGCTTTACGAATGCATTCAGCCTACTTGCAAAAAGAGCCCCCAGGCAGTGCAAACACCACACACCAACCCATGAAAATTTCAGGAGAAATGACAGCTTTTCTGAAGCAGCAATGCGAGTAGCTGCTCTTCAGCATAAAATGGGGTTTATGGGCTTTTTCTGTAATTAATTATCACTTTGCAAGTACAGCACCTTGGCAAATGCTGTAAATGTTTTTCTCTGGTTTTCTGTTCCTTTCAAAGCTAAAAGAAAGAATTTGAGGAACTGAATCAGAACGACTGTCCTGGACATATTTCTCCATATCTTGTAAAAACAGCTGATAGCTAAAGGATGACACTCCAGTTGCCCTCTGTTGTCTCCCAGCTTGATTTGCAAAGAGCCAGACAACAGCTTGAACTTTGCAAAAGCCATTGAAAAGTTTCCAGGAGAAAAAAACCCAGTAATTGTATATCCATCCAACGTGAGGATGTTTAATGATTCAAAAGACTGTTGCCATGAGGTTGGGAAAAGCATTTGTTCCAATATATAATACTTTTGTATTATATTTGTTCCAATATATGCAAGTTACTCAGTGCTTTAGCTTATACATAAACAAACAGAATCATCAATGTGTATCCAAGAGAGAACGAGTCAGTGCTGACCCCAGTACTAAACCCATGGCTGTTCCCATCTACCAATCATCAGTGAAGCGCCTATGCTACTTGAAAACATTTCGCTTTGTCAAGTAACCCTGCTCATGAGTAACCCCAGCAAGGGAGGGGAAGCTCTGTGGTATGCAGTGCCACGTGCAGAAGGGCTTACAGAGAGCTGAGTAAAACACTCAGGGTTGGAAGTATTTTGCCAAGCAAAATATCTGTACAGATAAAAAACCCCTTTTTTTGGTCTAAATAAAAGCAAAATTTTAGCCAAGTTTTCAAAAGGAGGAATTTTAAATGAGTCTTTGAAAACATACCCTGATCCTGATCAGGGAAATATTTGTGCTTCATAAAACTGATCAATTAAGCATCACATTGACAGAGAAAAGCAGGTATTTGGTCTCTAATTCCCCCACATTTTGGTCCAGAAATGTTTCAGATCCTTTTGAAAATCTCGGACTAAATGAAGCACTTTGGAATTCAACTTTTTAAGCTCCTCACTTTGGAAATCTTACGATTTCATTATTTCTTTCTTCACATGAGTTCCTCTATGAATATGGAAATAGTTCTCCAGCTAAAAAGCCCTTTGAATTCTAAATAGGTTTTCAGTGACCTGGTTCAGAGTGTTACTCGAACCGATTTTTCCAGGAGTTCTAACTGGGACACTATTTTAAAGAGACTCTACCAGAGTAACAATGTGACTTCAGAGACCACGGAGTAATTTCCATAACTACAGTTGTCCTTCAACACTATCAGCTACCATAAATAGCACAGAGAGAGCTGCTGTTTCAAAATGCCTATCTGTACAACAGATTTCTTTCCATTTGTATCTCATTGAGCCAGAGCACTGATTAATACCTTTCTTCCCAATAAAGAGCCTGCACTTTCTTACCTAAACAGGACTTGTTGTCTGCAGAAAGATAATGCCCCGAATGACACTTGCATTTTGCAATTCCTCTCTCATTTTGACAGATTTGTGAGCATCCTCCATTCCCACTTGTGCAAGGGTTTATCACTGAAACCAATTAGAGCATGCTGTCAACTTAAAGGTCACGTTTTGTCTGAAAATGGTCTTACCTGCCATTGCTACAACAATGAAGATTACTTGTAGCTGCAAGAGAATGGGGGGGTTGGAAATATTCAATGGTTTTTGGTGTATAGCAAAGCCCTTGTTTTTCTAGATGCTATTTTCTCTCTTGCTGAAGAGCATTTGTCATTGAGCAGCAACAAGGGTTTAAACAGCAGGAAACAGGGCTTGTAATACACCTTGGAAGTAGGACAACAAAAGTAGATTTTAGCCTTATATTGCCATAAATGAGCAGGTTCCAAGAGTTTCTTGAAGCAACAGGAATTAGCACTCCAATGTGTGTCAACCCACAAACTCACAATGGTGGAGGTCACCATGGAACAACATGTGTTTAAACATTGCTAAAGGAAATAAATACTGAAGGGAACCCAAAATACCTCCTTTGGTCTAAAAACACGTGCCATTCGTGTTGCACACCATGATTTTTATCTTTTTTTTTTTTGAACACTAACATCCTGTTTCAAAGACAAGCTGCTCTAAGTGACAAGTGCTTAGAAACACATTTATAAAGTCCTACAGAAGTCTCCATCTCAAAGATGTTACTGTGGTTTACGGGGTATTTCTGGAACGCATACCTGCTGGAAGCACACTGAGCTGTTTGCCCAAATAAAGGCTTTGTATGCACCAGAAAAAAGATCTACAGAGACTGTTTGGACAGGTATGATTTGGATTAAGAGCCAGAGTTTTTATCCCAGAATCTGATCTTGAGGTAGAGGTTTCACTTAGGAACTCTAGTTACAGTAACACACCAGTGACTAACAGGAGTGGGCAAACTTGGAGAACATCTTTGAGAATGTGCCCTCTAGGGTTCTGCTTAGCTTCAAAGAAAGTTTTTTAAAAATGAAGGACTTTTCTTTAAAATTCAAGCTCTAATTCAGTTTTAGTGTTTTACTAATTGCTGTCTGATTTGAGACATCTGATCAATAGTTGTCCCTCACCTGCAGCCCATCTCCTTCCTAGGCTATCTCAAGCTCTGTAGAAACCAGCTTCTATCAGGGCACCAGAAAGACACTCAACAATCTAAGAGCACTGGCAGTGGAGTCAGGATCTCAGCAAGCCTAGGGAAGGGTTGACCAATGTTTTCCTCTAGATCTTTCTGCTTTGCTCTTCCATACATATACATAGCTACAACAGAGTCACAGACTGGTAGGGGTTGGAAGGGATCTCTGGAGATCACCAAGTGCAACCCCCCTAACTGGAGCAAGTTCACATAAAGGAAGTTGCACAGGATGGTGTCTAGGCAAGCTTGGAATCTCTCCAGAGCAGGAAATTCTCCAACCTCTCTGGGAAGCCTGTTTCAGTGCTCTGCCACCCTCAAAGCAGGGAAGATCCTTCTCATGTTTAGATTGAACTTCCCAAATTCCAGTTAGTACCCATAGTCCCTTGTCTTGTTGCTGGTCATCACTGAAAAAGACTGGCCCCCTTCTTCTGTTGCCCAACCTTTGGATATGGATAATACTGATAAGATCACCCCTCAGTCTTCTCCTGGCTAAAAACTCCATGTACCTCTGAGTATCTTCATAAAAGAGATGTTCAAGTCCCCTAAGCATCCATGTAGACAGAAAGATCTCTATTTTATACAGACACTTTTACATATGGGGGGGGGGAGTTTTCTCATTTTTCTATGTAGCTGGTGAAACTCTTTGACAAAAGAAGGTGTTGCCCCAGAACACATTCAAATTCCGTTGTTTCACCTCCTGCTGTCTCAAGACCATAACAGCTCCAGTCTGTAGACTGAGATCTTGACTTGACAAGATTAAAAAAATAATAAAATTTAAAAATCACTGTTCAGGGTGTAGAACTGAAATGTTCTGTTGAACTTTCAGCACAATAGGTTTCCGAGGGACAGCAGCACTTCATCCTACATGACACTTTCAAGGCTGACAAGTGGGCTCTGCAGTTTGACAGTTTGCAGTCTACAAAGGATTTAGCTTCAAGCAAGAACTTGTTCCTCACAGATATGAAATACCAAGTTATTCACTTATTCCTTTTCTATTTCATTCAATTAAATGAAGTCACTATCAAGCAGCATCTGTTAAACCTGCATATTATAAGGGGTTTTGGAGCATCTAAAGCTTTAATTTGAGAACAACTATAGCACAGAGTAAAGCTTGTAATAGTCTGTGATGTGACAACAAGCAAACAACAAATTATAGGGCAGATGTTTGTATAGCACAGTCATTTGAATAAAGATTGCAGCCCTGGAAGTCCTTAGAGAAGATAAAAGTTTGTAAAGAAAAGATCTTCAGGACATAAGGCAACCGTTGATTGACTTGTTTTCCACTGACATATCTGTTCCTTCCTGTTGCAAGCAGGTTTCAGGAAAAGCTAAAAATAAGTCATTAACGTTCTTGTTCCTACACACTTGGCTCTTATTCTTTGACTTAATAACTTCAGGAGATAACAGACTCCATCCTACAGAGCTCTATTCCAGGTTTTTAAAAACTGGTAAAATATTTGCTGGAATTGTTTCATTTCCCAGATACTCCACAACATTCAGGAACCTCAAAAGAAAAGGCCATGGGGATGACCTCAGAGGTAGCAACACTCTTGGTGAAGTGTGAGTGTGGGCTTTCCAAGTGCTGTGGACCTCCCAGACCTCTGCTGTGAGGCTGTAGGCTGTAAAGAACAGGGTCTCCAGTCTTTTCTTCCATGACCTCTAGAGCACTGAAAGCAAGAGAACTGCATCTTATCAGGTCAATTGTCTTGCTCAGATCAATCATGATTCTACATGGAGAAAACAAAGTGGAAGACAGTAAAATATTCTTTTTATGGCAGGGAAGGTTAAAGGTCAAAAGAACATTGACTTATAGAAGGGAAACTCAAAGTGGCTTAAGAAGAACATTTTTTCTTGCCATCCCTGGATAACCCAGTGGAGAATTCCCTTTAGCACAGGTCGTGCACAGCCCATCCTCTTATACAGATAACACAGCCAGTGCTGGCCACATTCACACATCTCACCCCCAGAGCAGCTGTCTTTATCCAATGCTATTCTGTAAGTTTGTGCTGAAGGAAATTATAAGCAGCCAGGTTCACCTCCTCCCACCTTTTCTACTTAAAACATCTCTAATTGCCAAACCAAATGCAGTCATGACCACTTCGTGCTCATCTGATCCTGTAAAAATCTAGTCCATCAGCTTACCCAGCACTTTTCTTTCCCAAGTGATTGTCCCCAGGTATTGATGGGAGAAAATAATCCTGCTTGGTTTTCATTTTGCTAGCTGAGTTGCCCTTGTGAGATGATCTCTCCTTCCTCTGACCACAGCTGTTCTCCTGGGGGGGCTGCACTATTATATCCTGATTTACACCTCCCCAGACACTTGTAACTAAACATACATGTGAACTCCAGATAAGGTCTAACCCACAGACAAAGCTGGCCTTACCCCTAGGTCTCCACTGTTCTGTGCCAATGATGAACCACTGCCAGCAGTAGGTGGCTGACCCTCACCAGTCCATGACGTGAGGGAGCTGATGGCCACAGCTGCCTGTGCAGAGGCAAAAACTCACCAATCTGAGGACTGAGACTGCTCATTTTGTTGCCGAGCTGAGCCAGTTGCTAGTGGCTCAGCATGAATTGGCACATGGTGGTGCAAACAGCTCCACGGTTGCCCAAGTGACAACTCCAACCCAACAAGGCATCACCATGCTTGAACCTTGCTGATACAACCTCTGTCCTACCACATCACTATAAAAACCACAAAAATGTTATATGTTACATGCAGAAGTCTGCACACACAGCTAGATTGTCCAAGGACATCTTTTTTTTTTNCATCTTGAGTGTCAGAGGCAGTGAAGGAGTCATGAGAGGTTGGAAACAGGCTGGAGACAGCAGAGGAAGATATCTAATGTCCCGTCCCCACTAAAGCTTCTCTTTTCTCACTTCTTCAGACAATCAAAGGAACATAATGCAGCCACTCATGTGACAATGTGCTTAAACCCTCCCATCAACAAGACCCTTATCTCCCACACTGTTTCTCAGCTAGCAATGCCATAATGATACCTCTAGGTGTGGTGATTGCATCACAGAATCATAGAATCATCATAGCTGGAAAGGATCACCAGGGTCNTCTCAGTCTTCTCTTCTCCAGACTAAACAACCCCAGCTCCCTCAGCCTCTCCTCATAGGGCATGTCCTCCAGCTCCTTCACCAACTTGGTTGCCCTTCTCTGAACTCGTTCCAGCACCTCAATGTCCTTGTGTACTGTGGTGACTAAAACTGCTCAATATGAATTCAAGGGAAACAGGTAACAGTACAATAGCCAAGGGCTGACTTGAGCAATAAGCTCAAGGTAAGTTTGCTCTGTAGCTTTGACCATGAGACAGTCGTCTTACCTCCATAAATAGTCTGCAGTTAAGAGCCCTTGGAGCCCTCCTGAATGACAGCTGGCTGCCAGGACCTACCCTTGGACAGAGACCTCTGACAAGGAGACTCTGCTAAAAGATTGTGAGATTCCTTGGCCAGCAGACCCTTGGTAAGTGGTTAATAGCTGCAAACACTTTACAACTTCGTTAAGGACATTCTAAAGACTAACTATGTACACAGTTATAGGCACAGGAGGGTCTCCTGAAAGCTTTGTCTGATGCTCTCCATGCAGTAATCACCCCAGTGTACCTTGCCAACCAATCCTGTTTAAAAAGCTGCATTTACTGGTCAAACTTCGTTTAATCGCTGTTTTGAAACAATAAATGTATTGGTACTTCTCTCTTGTGAGTGAAAGGTATAAATCCATTCATGACATCCAGTGAGTGACGGAGGACAAGCTGGCTATGGCTGCTCACTGAAGCACAGCCTCTGTGGACAGCAGGACTCGGGGGAACCAAAACCGAAGGAAGGCCAAGTGTTCGTTGCACACAGCATGAGTTGGAAGCCTGCTGAACAGCAGGATTTACTTACACTTCATACACAGCATACAAAAATCTCAGAGCAGAAGAGAAGCCATATGGAAATGGTTTTGTGACAGGAATTTCAGTGCAATAAATGCTTACATTTGGCCTATCTGTCTCTGGCATGTTCAAGGATACAATGTGTTGAGAAAATGGAGGGGTTGCCTTAAAAACTGATGAATGTGTTGAGATAGACAAGAAAAAAACCACCAGCAATCACACCCAGAGGTAGTATTTGTGTCCCTGCCTGGGAGAGGGCTCAGAAACCTGAAGGTGAATGAATCAGGCTGCAGTTAGGAGCAACGTAAGCCAAAAGCAGATAATAAAAAGGTTTTGTGTCAAGCAAGATGTGGGATACAAGCCAAGTCTAAGTATAACTAGACGTGCAAGAAAATGTTAGAATCAAACCACTATCAAGTTCCTAACCTATATCATTCTTTCTTGGTGTACAATGAAGAGCCATAGATGTATGGGGACAAAATCTTGTTCAAAGTTGTGAACCAATATGAACTTCACTCCTCAAACATGTGTAATTTTAGTTCTGCTAATAAGCAAATCCTAATAAGCTGCTTTCAGCAACCAGGGGGAAATACGAATGAGTACAGCAACCCAAAGCACTATCCTGGCGTCTTTTAAACTGCCATTAGTGTGTGTCTCCAGGCAGGACTTACCTTCACAGGACTTGGCATTCCTCTTCAGCTGGTAGCCTGGGTGGCATTGGCACTTGTAGTGGTCTTCACTAAGCTGAACACACTCATGCTCGCAGCCTCCGTTGTTAACACTGCAGGAATTGATGGCTGGAGTCAAGAAAGCATTGAAGGAACGCATGTCAACAACCCAACAAACATCTTTCCTGTTTTAAACACATAAATGGCAGTGAAAATACACAAGTCTTGCCCAACAGCTTTCAAAGGTGCCCCTGTCCCCATCTCCTGTGTGATCACTGCCCCCTGCATTCATGGTGTTTGACACAGTATGCTATGTCAGCAGAAGCCATGATTCCAGGGAGAGGCAGGTGAGATCTAAGCGCTGAGATGCTGACTGAAGTGCAGCCACCCTTTGATCTGACAGCAGCACAGTACTTGAAAATCTACTGAGGCAAGAGATGCGGGGGTGGAGTGGGGGTGTGGAAAAGCCTTACTGGCACTTGTCCACTGGGCTTTTTCTGTCCCTTCTGTTGTCAAGTTAAAAAAGAATAATTTTCCTTCAGGTTGATTTCCTCAGCCTCATGCATGGGAAGCTGCAAATGATGGGAGTCAGAAGCTCTACAGGATGGTCTTACAAAGTAAACCATAAGGAACACAAGTCTCTTCAGGGCATCTTTGAAGCT
The DNA here is from genome assembly GCA_013400115.1 of Rhinopomastus cyanomelas. NCBI lineage: Eukaryota > Metazoa > Chordata > Aves > Bucerotiformes > Rhinopomastidae > Rhinopomastus > Rhinopomastus cyanomelas. The sequence goes on along the minus strand of VXBP01002973.1, from coordinate 230,995 downwards.
GGTATTTCTTTTACAAATTAATATTCTTTTTTGTTCAACATATATCCCTGGCCTCTGGAGAAACATTTCTTCTGCCAAGTGCCATTAACACACACCCACACCTATTCGCAAGCTGTTTGTAAAAATAAGACAGATAGTCTGAACCTGCTGTTGTGCTGTACGTGCGTATGTGTGAGTGATTGCATCTATACATAACTTAACAGCACATTATGTTCTCCATGGATAGCTAGGATGACTGTTTAGTCCTTCATGGGAAACATGAAGGACCCAACAAAATGGGCAAAGAGCACTGATTTTAGAGGAATACTAATTCGTTTATCTGGAACAGACACAAAGGGAACATCCGCCACAAAAACTGCTGTAGGATCACATTGGAATAGGCTTCCCAGGGAGGTGGTGGATGCACCATACATAATGGAGTTCAAAAAACAGACAGACATGGTGTTTCAAAAGATGGTTTAGCTGTTAGTGATGTAGGGCAGGCTGCCTGACTTGATGATCTTGAAGAATTTTTTCCAACCTTGATGATTGTATGAATTGCACTCTGTGCTATCAATTATTACAGAGAGGTAGTTTGTGCAGTCAAGTATGGGTTAAAAACACAAAATTAATAGCAAATTTGCACATTATTATGGATGTACACACAGCAGTACCAGGAGACATCAGACACTGGACATGACCTTACCTTCTGATCTCCATCCACTTAGCAACTGTGGGATTACTTAAAAAATTAAACTTAGCATTATTCACACATTAAGGAAAGTTCTAAGCCTCTAGGGTGGAGTACAGCTGGAACACAAGGAATCCCTTCCTCTGATGGTTCTCTAGGCAACTGGGTCTGCAAACCATGAGGGGTGAAGCAATATGGAGGTATTGCGGTCAACCCTTGTGAGGAGCTGTGGCCGAGCCCGGCGATAAGACATTCAGAGATGGGAGCCGGTGGTACTTGGAAGATGATAAGCCGTACTCTTGCTACCCTAAGCCATCATTCTGTCATCTTTTTGATTAATCACTATCCTTGTGTGAACTTTGCTCATTATGATGTCATTATAATACCAAAACACACTTCTGTCCTNTTATAATCTAACGCGTTAGTATAGAGCTGTTTTTTTATCTTAATGTTTTGGTAATTTTAACATTTGTGTACACATATTTTGCATACAGTGCTCATCACTGACAATCCATAAAGAACCTGTAAATCTGTTGCTCTAATAAATTACTCTTGTTCATGTGAACTAGCCTTGCCGTTCCTCACGGGACACCGCGCGAGTCCATAGATTGTGGCTAGACGAGAACAGAACACACTAGCGAGTGAATCCGAGTTATACGGACTCATAGTGTGGCACTATCGAGTGAATCCAACCTAGTTATCGGACTCATAGTGTGAAATTGGATATTGCACAGGATTTGGACCTGTAAAGTGAAGGAGATTACTCCCTGCCAAATCCACTGCCCCTTTAACGCAACAGCAAGGTCATGTGAAAGTAGCTCCATTTGTACCCAGGAGACAGAAGACAAGACCCACCCCTAGCTTCCTGCTTGCTGCACATTTGTATCCAGAGCCTTGCTTTTCATCAAGAATATTCAAATTAGACAGAAATATTTCAGAAGATGAAAAGATGCCTTAAGTGGGATCCAAGTGACAGAATATACAGCTTGATTTTTCAAAGTGCTGGTTTCTCCCTCCCTTTTCTGGGCATAAGCCAGTTTGGATGGAAGGAGAGATAAGCAGCAACCTACCATACTGAGAATGTTGGAGGCTTCGAAGCCAGAGGAGTACAGGTGTGAACTTGTGCAGCTGGGCCCAGCACAGGGCAACGCTGGTGACCAGGGAGCTAAGGATCACTCTGGAGCAGATACATTCATCGCAGCTGCTGCTGAGCCATTGTGCAGGCTATGTGAGAGGTGGTGCCAGACTGTACAAGAGCTGCTGGATGAATTGTTTGTACTGCCAGGCACCAGCAACACAGCTTTGATCTTCATCTTCTCTCTGAGGAGAGAGACTTGGGGCTGTTTAGCCTCAAGAAGACTAAGAGGGGATCTGATCAATATCTAATCAGTATCTCATGGTGGGTGTTAGGAGGATAGTGCTAAGCTCTTTTTTCGGTGGTGCCCAGTGACAGGACAAGGGGTAATGGACACAAACCGGAACATGGGAAGTCCTACTTGAGCATGAGGAAAAATTTCATTACTGTGAATGTGACAGAGCTCTGGAACAGGCTGCTCAGAGAGGTGGTAGAGTCTCCTGCTCTGGAGAGACTCAAAAAATACCTGAACATCATCCGATGCAACCTGCTCAGGGCAACCCTGCTTTAGCAAAGGGGTTGGACTAGATGATCTCCAGAGGTCCTTTCCAACCCCTACCAGTCTGTGAAATGTGAGAAACCTGGCACATCATGAGTCTAGTCACACTTCTCCTAAACAGGCTTGTGGCTAGAGATCTTAACGTGCATACAGTTCAGTCAGGAACATGGAATGCTCTCCACTTTCAAAGATTTACTCTTGAAGTCTGGTGGAAAACCATCCCCATTGTAGAGTTCTAACAGCCCTGACTCTCTGCTGGAGTGGCTGGGGATAATGTGTGGCAATTCTGAGCGGGGGAGGTGGCGTTTTGTTTTGGCAGGGGGATTGGATTAAATGATGTCTAGCAGTCCCTTCCAACCCCTGATGTTCTATGATTCTATGAGCCTATGATTGTAGTAGAAGTGATACAATGAGGCATCATGCAGCAAAGACAAGGATCTGATGATGGTTGAGAAACACACACTTTTCAACTAAGTAACAGTGGTCTAATTTGCAAAAAACCCCGGGTATGAAGCCACAATTAGATGTGGATATAGAAATCATAGAGTTAGAATGGGAAGTCTCTTCAAACCTCTGTTTTCCATCACGTTAAATATAACCTTATTAATGACAAGAATTGTAACTTCAAACAGGGCTTTTACTTATATGAAAAACATAGACTGTAGATTCATAAAGATATTTGCTCTATTACTTCCTCCGTTAAGAGCTGTAATGTGTCTCCAAAGAAATCTGCTTCTCAACAGCTTTTCTACATAAGGCAAATGTCCAAGAGAACAGCTGGCACCCGAGATATATTGGGGTCTAAAGACTGTGCTCTGCTTTCACAAGAAAAAATTATGTGAAAACAATGATTTTGCATTAGTCCAAAGCCATGGCCTGATAATATAATAAAATTTGGCTGTTTCAGTTTCTGCTTTTCAGACACCAGTCAGTTATATTTTCATGAAATCAACATCATTCCATTTGAGTCATCAAGGTGTTACAAACCAAACTAAACAAATCAGATGGTGTTACCTTTGGTTATTCTAATGACTCATTTGTAGTGAACGTTCAGTCTAGCTCACACTTCTACAAATAAATACAAAGCTAATAAGAAAATTGTAGGACCAAAAACCTAAGAAAGAAAAGGAGCATTGAAGAGGATGGGATTCTGGCACAGCACAAAGTATTAAAGATGATCAAAGGATTCAAGAAGAAAGCATTTTAGTTTCAGTTTGTCATTGAATGTGGCAACCCATTAGAGAGGTTGTTTGCCTCTTAGAGTAAGAGCAGAAGATTCTAAAGAGAGGAGAAGTAATGACAAACATCCTGGTTTCTTCAAGCATTTTGAGGCTTGTACCAGCAGTGGAGAGACAGATCACCAGGAGTTAGTCAGGATCTCAAACATATTTTAATGGTGTTGGTAGGAGGACTTGCTGGAAAAAGCTTCTGACAGAAGTTCAGTCATATTCCATGCAGTCACATGAGGTTATTGACTCTCCAGATGCAGGCCGAATATCTTATAAGATGATAGATCCTCTTCCTTATGCATAGGAGCCTTCCATACCATCTAAGCTGCAAAATCTGTTTCCCCTCAAGTGATTTTGGCACTTTTGCTCCCAGAAATGTAAGGTTGCCAAAAAGAAAAACAAAACATGGAAAGAATGAACACAACAGGAATCCAAGCTGGGTTCATCTGAAAAGCCTGTCTGAAGGGATGCTTGTTTCTTACTCCTGCAGCTGAGATAACCACCTTCCATAAACAGCTTGTTTCTAAAAACGCCAAAGCTTTTTCTTCTTTGTATGCGGGAGAGCTCATTACATCCTCTACTCAGGGAAGGAATATTATTGCTAGTGCAAGCCCTATTTGAAACTCTACAAGTTCTGATCAGCTGCATGAGGCCAAAACAAGGTGCACTACTGAGTTTACTTCTTGATCAGATGAGTGCTGAAAACTAAACATACAACCTCATGCAACAGAAGAGGCAACACTTCCAGCAGTCTGCCCATATCTCAGTGCTAGGTACTCCTGGATTACAGCTCTGTATGAAAGGCTTCCCTCTGTTGTCATGAATTAGTAACTGTCTTGTGCTCCAAAGCATAGGAGCTTATTATATCAATTTATTTTGGTGTCTTGTCTAAGCAGCTGAAACAGAAACTCAATATCCTCTGCTGCTTGGTATTGTGTATATCCATTATCCTGATAGCAGTTCTCTCTTAAACCTACTCCTGTCTCTCATCTCAGGATTTATTCCTGTTTCTCCTCAATAGCTTGTGAGACACTGCCAACCGAACTGAACATTGCATTAAGTATTTTTAATAACTTATCGTGAGTATGTAGGTTTGTAAAATTAAGACTCACTGTCTGATAATGTTTAAAGGAAGGATGGTTCCAAACTGAGCTCCTTGATTATTTGTGCCATGAGAAAACTTCACTCCTCTACGTCCTCAGAAGGTTTTACACATAAAACAGTTATGAATATAATTGACACAATAATTAATTGTTGTGTTAGTCATTCAGTTCTCCTGCCCTTTCCCCCACAAACCAAATTTAGCCTAGTTTTTTGTATACAATTCCCTGAAAACACGACTATTTAGAGAGAGTAACATAACGCTAAGATCACATCTTTTGCTTCTGAGTTCCTCCCTGGACAGATCTGATCATTTCTCTCAAAACCCACCAGTCTGTCTAGTTAAATATGATCCACTCTGCTTTTACACTAATGTTTTCTCTTTCTAAGGCCTTCTCTAGAAGATATCAAGACAAGACTGAGACTTCACAGTATTTTAAGTGCAGTTAATTACTAAAGCACTGGAAGTGTCTGCATAAAGTGAATCCAACAAATCTAAAAGGATAAGTTCCTTAAATAAACAACTTTATTCCCACAGCTTGAGCACTGCAACATCTTGTGTTGAACTTGCACCAGTAAATTTATTACTGTGATAATACCAGAAATGACTGATGACATATTTGTCTGATGTTAAGCACAACCAAGGGACTTTGTGCAAGAACAGAGACAGCGACCAAACAGTGAGTGAACTTATTTTGCAGATGTGGTCTGGCCATGCTTTTCTGTTCTTCACTTATTACCTACAATTTGGCTTAAAAATTTAAACAAATGACAACATAGAATCATTACGGATTGGAAGGGACCTCAAAAGATCATCCAGTCCAATCCCCCTGACACAGCAGGATCACCTAGACCAAGTCACACAGGAACACATCCAGACGGGCCTTGAACATCTCCAGTGANTCTTGGCCACAAGAGCACATTGCTGGCTCATAGTCATCTTGTTGTCCACCAGGACCCCCAAGTCCCTTTCCCCTACACTACACTCCAACAGGTCAGTCCCCACCTTATACTGGTACCTGAGGTTGTTCTTGCCCAGATGCAAGACTCTACACTTACCCTTGTTAAAACTCATTAAATTTTTCTCAGCCCAGCTCTCCAGCCTGTCCAGATCTCGCTGAATGGCAGCACAGTCTGCAGGTGTGTCGGCAACACCACCCAGCTTTGTGTCATCAGCAAACTTGCTGACAGTGCATGCCAATCCCTCATCCAAGTCATCAGTGAATAGATTGAACAGGACTGGTCCCAGCTCCAACCCGTGGGGCACTCCACTAGCTACAGGCCTCCAACTAGACTCTGTCCCATTGACCACCACTCTCTGACTTCTACCCTGTAGCCAGTTTACGATCCACCTCACTACCCAAAAATGTAGACCACACTGCCCTTTTCTTCTTGCCAAATGGCAGAACATTCTAATCCTTTTTGCAGAATCCAGCAACTTCACTTTTGTATGGATTTAAGGGCAACATGAGGAAAGTAGCTCAGAGTCCAAGAAGTCCTCTAAGAAACACAGGGTCTGTTTTTAATGTCAGAGCTGCCAATCCTTTCCATAAGGACATCAGTGGCCATTGTGTCATGGACTGAGCCATCAAGCTTTCTAGGAAACAGTCATGGATTGAAGATCCATGAGATTCAGATCCATTATGAGATTTTTAAACCAGCTTAAAGGAAGGCAAACTCTTTGCTTTGAAACTTCTCTTATTTGCTTTCATATCCTGTCTTAGTACAAATGCCTTTCATTTGAGAGTGCCATGGGGTTTTGCTGGCTGAGCAAGGGAAATTTGGTTGTAACAGAGAAGTTACAAACAGGATTGAAGTGGATGAAGATGTATTGATGATGTACAGGAGCAGTACAACCTTTTAAAGGCTAATGTAGATAAAGGGATGGATCAAAGGGTGTAGGACTGCTATGGGAATAAGAAGCTTTGCAAATCTGTGACACCCTAATTATCAGCCCACAGGATGTGCAGAACCTCAGGAAAAGTGCTCAAAACCTCCTGTGAGAGCTAAACGGATAAGGACAAACTAAATGTAATATACCTTGGAGGAGAGTTTTCTGCCCACCCTATCCATCTTTCTCACTTTGCCTAATAAATAAAATGTAAATCAGACAGTTCTGCATTAATGTTTTACCTAAAATATTTAACATATAGCAAAGGCCAAAGAGATGAAGGGCAGGGCTGCTTCTCTTCATGCACTCTCTGAAAACCAGAGCACATTCTTGAATATTTAATTAGCCTTTTAAGACCTCCCTGTCTAGCTCCCAGTTCACTGCACCATATTTTCACACATATCACTGTAATTCACAGTCTTGGCCTCTGCTTTTGATCATCCCAAGAGGATTCTCTGCTCTGCTCAGTGTGGTACAGTCATAGAGATTTTACTTCATCATCTCACATCTTGACTCAGGTAATGATATCCTCCTGCCTCTGCTCATGTCACCCCCCAGGAAAGATCATGTGGTCCAAATCCTTTGTCTTGTCTTCATGCCTGAAGACAGGAGCTGTGTTTTGGGACTGCTTGGTGAGAAGGGCAGTGTTCTTCCAGGCACCTGTGAGCAGATGCCACTCTCTGCTCTTTGGAACTCTTCAGAAAAAAGAGGCAAAAACCCTCAGTATGAGGAAGACAACCAAGGGCATGGAAGCCTAAGGCGCTGCTGGAACTTGCAGGGAGCAGTGACACAAACAAGAAATGCTCAGAATAAAAAAAGGAACTTGTTTAAGACTGCCTATTTCTTTCATGCCTGCTGCAAAGAAAATAAATTTTCACAAGTTTGCATCAGAGAAGTCCAGGACACCACCACTGCCTTGTTCACAAACCCAAAGAACAAATTTGCAAACACCTGGATTCTCAGAAGTTGCTTGAAGGGGAATGGATAATGATACCTTTTGTGTATTGGTCAAAACTCAAGCTGGGGAATTCTACAAAACTTTGCACGTGTGCAAAAGGCAGGGTAGGCAGAGAAAAATGCACCTGGAAGGATGTCAAGTGCTTGCTACCATTTTCTTACCTATGCAAGTGCGCCCATCTGCGTGGAGCTGGTATCCCTTCTGGCAGCGGCAGTGGAAGGAGCTGTGGGTGTTGACACAACCTTGCTGGCAGCCACCATTCACCACTGCACACTCATCCACATCTGGAAAAAGAAAGCAGAGGAGACTTACAAACAAACCTCAGCAAAGACATGTCCTGGTTCTCCTGGATGGCACAGAACTCATACATAATGCAACCAGTATGCTCAGACTGGGGTTTTTGTTTACTTTGCCTGTGCACTGTAAACAGAGCAAAGAAAATTGAAATTTTATGGTGGTTTTCAAAGTTCCTGCAGGCACTGCCTCTGTAGGATCTGCTTCTGAAGCCCTTGTTAATTAGAGTTATCCATGACACAGCTGTTTCCTCTGGGCCAAGAGAAAAATACAGGGAATTATGATGAGATAACGCACTTCAGCTTGTAGGTACCACTGGTCAAACGTTTGGGTTTTGTAAAGATTTGCTGTATGAAGATTTCCTTTTGCATTGGGCATTTAATCCTATTAGCATGTGCTCTCGAGGGTACAAGCATGTACAACTGACAAAACAAAAAAAGCCATTCAAGAGCAGAGCACATCCTCTCAATCAATTTGCATTCTCAACCCAGAGAGCCCAGATGTTATATTTGAAAATAATGGCGATACTGTGCCACATTTACTGTGACTCTTGTCCCCTGGACTTCCTCGTATTCACCTGACCTTTCCATAGCACCTTCTCAGCTGACTTTGCAGAAAAAGGATTTTATTTCCTGATGATAATTTTTCTGAACCCAAGCAGGTATCTTTCCATATTTCATATTTTAGGGCATTAAATTCATTAAATGAAGAAGGGAAAACCAGCATTAAACCAACTTGAGAACACCACTGTAATGTTTCTCCTCAAAATGATGGACAAGAGCCAGCAGAACAGTTTAAGAAAACAGGTGAAGGTTTAAAGCAGACCCACAAAACCAAATTTTCAAAAGTACCATTAGAGCACTTTTCAGCAACATTGGTCTACTGTAAAGGGCATTTGGACAGCATATTGACACCAGAAATCATTGAAAATAAGGGTCACTTAGTGCGATCCCTGACAAATTTTCACCAGGTGGATGTTTGCCTAGAACTTGTCTTCTACTCCACCTCGTTCTATCTCAGTCAGGGATGATGCTGGTACCAAATTATCCTAATGCCAAAGATATTCTCCTCTTGCTGGAGCCAAACCTCCATCCTGCAACAGACATCTATGAAGCACCCTCCTTTAAGCATTAAATATTCTCATAAATTTTGTTATTCTTTAGGATCATAGAATCATCTAGGCTGGAAAAGACCTTTAAGACCATCGAGTGCAACCATTAACTCAACTGTCCCAAGGCCACCACTAAACCATGTCACTAAGCTCCACATCTCCACAAGTTTTAATCACAGTGGTGATTCAATCCCCTCCCTGGGCAGCCTGTTCCAAGGCCTGATGACCCTTTTCATTAATTTTTTATTAATGTCCAATCTAAACTTCCTGGGTGCAACTTGAGGCCATTTCTCTTGTCCTATTGCTTCTTAATTGTGAGAAGAGACCAACCCTCATCTCTCCAGCCTCCTTTCAGATAGCAGTAGACAGCAATAAGGTCTACCTTTGGCCTCTTTTTCTTCAGACTAACCAGTTCCAGCTGGTTAGTCTGTCCCCCAGCACAACCTTGCTGCCCTTCTTTGGAGTTAGTTTGAGCACATACTGGAGCCATCTATAAGATTTATGCACTCAAGCAAGTGTGGATGAGGAGATGGAGGTTTAAAGGACTTAACTGAGACTGGGATTTAAAGCAATAACAGAGTGGGTGTAACAAGGATCAAACCTGCAATTGCTGCATTGGGGAATTGAGCTGGGCAGCAGAGCAGAAGACAATAACAGAAAGGGGGTTTTTACCCTATATTGTACTTGAGGAGCAAGAGGTCTGGCTTTCATATTTTTGCTGTTGTTCTATCTGCTTTGCATGTAGCTCTCACAGATTACTTTTTTTTTTAAGCTTTTATGCTTATTCAGTTTTGGGAAATCTAATAAAAATTACATGAAAAAGGAAGTTTTAACAATGGTCTTAAGGAAAAGTATTTATGAAGGTACATTTTTATGCTTCATATGCAAATGTCTCTCCTAAAAAGAAATCCTAGTGTTGAAATTCAGACCATTTGCTAATGTGCGCTGCTTTTTAATCCTTCTGCTAAGTTTGCTGGTTTATTAGACTGTATACTACGTACATTTCCTACTGCCTGGAAACATCTTGAACAGTTTTTGTTTTAAACAGAACTTTTGCTTTTTTGAAATGTGAATGGTTAACAGAAAATGTTCTTTCTCTTGTTGAATTCTATACTGGTAGGAAACAGCCTGCTTGAAAATGCCATGGTGAAATCAAAGTCAGGAAAATATCGGTCTTGAGTATCACAGAAATAAAATAAGCAAAGACTCAGAAAAATATAACAAGGAAGCAGCTGAAATAAGTAATACACCACAGTCTAGTATTTATACCTCAATAAACACAAATACAGGGAGCATCCATATATGAATTTTATAGGGTACAATCAGCTGCATTTCTCTAATACACCAAACACGGCCATGCCACCCTGAAAAAACACCCAATCTCATCTTGGAAACTAAGTGGAGTTGTGCCTGGTTAGCGGATGGGAGACTGCCTGGGAACACTGGGGGCTGTGGGCTTATCCAGCTCTGGCTGGGAGGTTGGACTTACACGATCATTCAAGGTGCCTTCCAACCCATAACATTCTGTGATTCTGTGAAGTTTGGGTATCAGCACTTACAAAGTAGAAATCACAGTCCAGGTAACAAAAAGGAGCACCTGGAGCTGGTTCTGTTTGTTATACTTGCTGCAACTCTACAACAGCATTTCCAACATGTTGGCACACCCCAAAAGGCCATGGGCAACTACACTGCTGAAAGGCAATGAAAAAAACCCCCTAAAATATTTATGTATATGAGCAATACCGAAGCCCACCCCGAGACTCCCTGCAGCAAGCAGGGAAAAAATCAGAGGTGAGATCAAGCCCATGACAAAACACCAGGACTCTCTTTCCAGGATGCATGACTGATAAGTTTGATGACAGATTATGCCTTCTAGTCTCAGACTGTCTCTGCAAGATCAATATTTTAAGGATTATATGTTAAAAGATTCCTTCAACTGCTACAGCTGTAATCAAAAAGAACGCAACGCCCAGTTGCCTTTTGACGTCTCAAACGTCTCAAGGCCAGGAAACAACTTAGCCCCCAGTTACAGAAGAAAAATGTCCTAATTATTATGTCTGGGGAGCCGTCTGCAAAGTAGACATTAATCTATATGCCTGAACTGCACTTGGAAGTTTTAAAAGCCTAAACTAGTTGGAATTCTATATTTTAAGTAGTAAAGGACCAGGAAACCAACAGCTTGTGCGTTAGAGATAGAGAAGCAGACACTTCTTTCTGTAAAGGAGAATAACTATAGAAATAGAACTGTCATTCTAAAAGTAGGAAGTTTGAAAAACAGAAAAACTACTCTGAGGTCTATTGTAATTCTAGGATATTATGGGATCACTGAAGTTTAGATCTGTTTACATTATAATTAAATTTGGATTAGTCTCCACTGTGGATCAAAGCGAAACATTTACGTGCTTAACTTTCTACAGTTTAGGACATTCATCTGAATAACCCAAATTTAGAACCATTTATGGCTTTTCTTTTCAGAAGTTGGACTGTGCATTTCTGTGTGATTTGGTTTAGGTGATCCTGCTGTTGCAGGCAGATTGGACTAGATGATCTTTCGAGGTCCCTTCCAATCCGTAGTGATTCTATGATTCCCGTAGGAGAGAGAGGAGCAATCCATTGACATGAGAGGTGGGAAGTGAAATGGGAGCAGTGAGCAGTACAAGGAGATCTTGTGATGGGGATTACGCTGCTAGGTGAATAGAGCAGGGTCAGTATGTGAACATCCTCCTTCCCACCTACAGAAGGTTTCAGAGAGTGGTATTCTGCACCGAAGGTATCTCTGCTTTTCATGCTGGCTGTACACAGCACATGTCCTCCCACCCCAGGGATTGTGTCCTCATTTACCCACTTTTCATTATGGACAGCCTGGCAGCAACAATCTCATGGTCAAGTCACTCAAGCCAAAAAATCTTAAATGCTTCCAACATGTATTTTAGCCACCATGAGATACCACTTCCTTAGCTGAGGTCTTTATATTTGGACATCCATGCACACTGACCTTTCACGCATCCCAAGAGGATGCTCATCTCTAGTCTTGAATATGGCAAAAGAGGACACGGAGTACCAATACACAGCTCACCACCAGCACCATATTCTGTCCAAGGGCAGATCCTGCCAATGAAGTTACAGATTTTGAAGTCAGGAGTATGGCCCTGAAAGAGTATTCTGCTGATCTTCATGGAAAATTGGTCCCTCATTTATCTAACAGACCACGTTACTCTGCACCAAACAAATTTAAACAAAGCTGTGTGATTGTTTGTTTGGAATTCAGAGGCATCACTTCAGAGGCTTTTTTTTATATAACTCCTAAAACATTTAGGAACAACTACGATCAATCAGTTCCTTAAAAGTAAGCTGAGAGCAGCTTTAAACACCGACAATTATTGAACCTGAAATAGTGATTTTATAAAGGATAAAAAAAAGCAAGACATTGCCAGCCCAGTTCCCTACTATCAAACAATTGTGCTTTTTGTAGCATTAAGAAATATAAATGACGTGATGATGTCAGCTGGATGTTGGTGGTATCCTCCCCATTTTCATGTTTTTTCCCTGTCTTTTCTGGCCACACTGTGCAAGACAGAGTTGTGAGCAGATTGGCGAATTTTCAGCTCCCAGCTTTTAAATTCTTCACTTGCAACAGCCCGGCACCACTTGAAGAGCATCCTTAAACCTGCACATAAATACCTAAATGCTCATGGGCCTCTGAAGAGACTCATCCACATTTGCCTGTTTGAATCACTGTACGGGCACTTCATGCAATCCCAATTTCTTTTCTTTTTAATCCTTTTCTTTTTTCCCCTCAGGAACTCACCTAGCAATTTTTGCAGTGACCGCTCCCACAACTAATGCATCACCCAGTCTCCCAGAGGTTTGTGCTGATGCATCCATGACCCTCTGGGAGCAAAAACACCTACTTGAGCTCTGCTATAAAACAACTGCCACTTCATATTTCAGACTGCCAGCAGAAATTGTGAGCGGAAGTTCTGCTTTTCTTTCTAATTTAAATTGTTTTTAAAGCACCACATTTCTCACAAGGCAGTTACTTGCAACTTTTCACACCTGTGCAGCTGCTGTGAAAGTACAGGATGAATCAGTCCTCTAATATCAAGCTCATGGAATGCTTTTCCTCTTGGCATGTTTTAAACAAGAAGAAAGACATGAGGATATTTAAATACTGGGGATCTGGGTTTGCTGGCACAAACACTTTGAGAATCCTGAATAGAAAGAGAGAGGTTGGCAGGAGCACTGTATGAGGACTAAGGAGGCACAGAGCAAGGTTTACCTCTCCCTTGGCTCTCTTTTGGAGACACGAGCAGGGAAAAAATGGTAAACCAATTGCCTGCACACAGGGTCCAACAACATCACAGTAACATCTGCAGATCTGGCCCAAACAACTTCCACAGCCAGCCTAACCACACCCTTTTTACCAGAAGCCTAAGAAAAGCTACAAAAATTGGAATGAGTGTCACTCACTTTCATCTTCCTATCACCACAATTCCCCCAGCTCAAAACAGTCAGCAGAAAGAGGGGAAAAAGGAACCCTGCCTGCATTTACTTAGAGGTTGTTTTATGCCGATGGTTTTAAAGTCACATTAAAGTAATTATAGTAATTAGTTATAAAAAAGCAATCACAACCAGAATGAGAAAGCACCATCGACTCTTTTCAGCATTTCTTAGGATGCTGGAAAAGCAGAGGTTTGTCACTTCTTTACTACCCTGCTCCAGCAGGGGGGTTGGACTTAAATGATCTTTCAAGGTCCCTTCCAACCTGTAACATCCTGTGATCCTGTGATCACTGATCATTGATCCCTACACAATACTGTGGGGGTTAGCAATGATGGCAATAGAGGAGCAGGGAAGAGCTGATGGATCTCATGTAAAGTACCACATGAGAAACCTTAAGTGGCTTCATTTAAATTATCCCATGTGGATAAACTATTCAACTCAAAACACATATTTGGAAATCATGAAAATCTGGCTCACCACTCCTTTAACCTGACTGCCTCTGTGAGACTCTTCAGCTGCAGATCCCTCATTGTTTGCTATTTAACATGATATTTAAAATCAACAGAGACGTATGTCAGTGCTTCCCCTTCTGTTATTTCTGTGATTAGTCTCTTTCATATATTCCAAAGGATGTTTAAACTTTGCATGAGTTCTGAAGTGAAAATATCATATGGTCTTTCCCCACTAATTTACATGTTGGGTTTTTTTCCACATTGATTTAGCATGTTCCTAAATAAAATTATTTATATAGGGAAGGGAAGGGGAAAGGGAAGGGGGAAGGGAAGGGGGA
>VXBP01002973.1:202915-216729 GCA_013400115.1 Rhinopomastus cyanomelas | reverse complement strand
GGGAAGGGAAGGGGGAAGGGAAGGGGGAAGGGGGAAGGGAACACAAGCTTCTTTCCCAATGATTCATAAGCTGATCCCTAAAGTCAGAAATTATTTCTATAGAAGAGAAACATAAAATAAAGACCTGTTGTTGCTGTAAGTAGATAAAATTACAATAGATTCAGTCTCCAGTTTGAAAATGTTCACAAGTTGGCAAACCAGTGTGAATCCACTCACAAATGTGCCTTGCTATTAAAGCCTGACAACTTGTTCCCAAATAAGTTTTCTAAATGATCCCTCCTGTTTTACTAAGGCTAAAGTTTTTCAAGGTTTGAAAATCTGATTGGTGGAGTTTTGAAAATTTTGCTAGAAAAGTGTTTGTTCCATTTCTCCACAATCAAGGATTTTTGACATCAGTATTGACTCTAGTAAATAAAATACAAGTTTAAAATCTGGTCCAAAACAAAGTTAAAAAGAAGGAAAAAGCAGAATTTCTGTTCACATTACCAAAAATAACCAACACACATATTTCTCTTTCACTGAACAGAAACAGAGAAACAAAGGCATTTTTGAGAGTGGTGAGAATTTACATTGCAAAACCCCTAGTTTAGGGCTTTTTTAAAAATGCTTCATAAAACTCCCACACGTATGCTACAAGCTCTTTTGAGCTGCCTCCTAGAACCCGATGTTAAAACCCCTTCGTGAAACAGCTTTCAGCACAGATAAATGTGTTCCTGTGGAGCCAGCTGGGTCTGTTAGCGCTCTCAGGCTTTTATTTTTGCTCCTCAACTATTTGTTTCTGCCCTTTCCTCTTCCCTCCGATGGATTATATGAGCATCCTTTGTCCGCTCTGGTTCAAAGTCACCCATGTTAGCTGCAAATGCTGCTGAAGCTGACTTAAATTTCACAAAGTCACAGGTGTCTGTCTGAGGCAAACCTGCTACAACAGAATTAATTAAGGGAACCACTCTGGCAAACCCAACTGAAAGGAGCATGTCACATCTGATAAGAGACTGAGTAAAAGGCAGGGTTAGGAGATTCCTTACCCAATTTAGTCCCTGCAAACTGATGCAGCAATGAAAAAAGACCCTTGTTAGAGTAGGGAGTTTTTCACAAGGTTTCTTCTTTGTCCAGGATTAAGGCTTTAAGCAGCCTCTGTGTTGGCAGGGCCATCCAATTAGCCACACACAGGAACAGGCTTCCCAAGTTATCTGATGATTTAGTGTCCTCTGAAAATCGATAGCATTAAACCCCCAAAGTTTTCAGTACCAGGTTCACTGTCTTTCAGCTCGTCACCTTCCTTGAGACCTCCCCGGTGATACAGTTACATTGTGGAGAGGGATTTCTACCCAGTAGTTGGTATCTTGTCCTAGATTTCAGATGACTTTCCAGGTTGCTTCGATGATTTCTAGATATGTCTGTGTTGAGTTTTCCCTTACTCATGTTCACAGAACAATAGAGATGGAAGGGGCATCCAAAGGTCATCTAGTCCAACCCCCTACAACAAACAGGAACATCTCTAACTAGAACAGATCGCCCAGAGCCCCATCAAGCCTGACCCTGAATGTCTCCAGGGATGGGGCCTCCACTACCTTTCTAGGCAACCAGTTCCAGTGATCCAAACCCCTCAGATTACAGAACTTCCTGCCTAAATCCACCCTTTTCCAGCTTAAAAGCATAACCCCTTGTCCCATCATTCCATGCCCTTATGAACAGTTCGTCAGGTTTTTCTGATGACTGTTTTCAAGGAGGGGAGAGGACAGAGGCATCTCTGAGGTATGGAAGGAGATTGAGATTTGTGGGGAGACTCCTACAGCAGCTGCAGAGGAAAGACAAGAAGAGCTGCTTCAAGCTGCCCTACAACTTATTTTTGGGAAGAAAGCTTCTATAGACATCAAAAAGGACAATCTACCTAATCAAGTCTAAAAACCTAGATTTAATTTTCTCATTCAACATTGGCCTTATTGGAAGATAAAAAAAAGAATAAATTCGTGTGAGATGTCACACAATCCTGTTAGTGGGAGCCACAGATTGTTTGAAAGAACAACACTAATTTGCCAAAGATCCTGGTAATGTGAATCCATTGCTGGGACACAGGAGGAATATATGAGGGAAAAAGATAATCTGTGATTCCTTTTTTTTAACTTTTATTAAAACACTGCTTTCATATGAAGACTGGCACAATGCAACCACTGAAAGTGGTGACTGGATCCTGCAAACACAGTTCGTTCCTCAGATGTTCCTGAAGAGCAGATGTCCTGTTCAGAGTGATATGAAAAGACAAAAGTGGCCAATACCTTGCCAATATACTGCTGATTCCTGCTAACTTTCAGTGCCAGTCTTTCCCAAGACATTTACCAGTGGTTTAGCTCAATAAACAGCCAAGAACCCCTCACCCACAACTCTATATGCAAACCATATGTTGCAGCTGAAAACTCTGAAGATTATAATTAGAACTGTCCATTCAATTTAAACAAGGTTAAGAATGAAAACTATTTCAAATTCAATAAACGGTCCATTTGAAAGTGTAGACGTTGTGGAGGACAAGCTCAACAACTTAATTGACAGGTAAAGCTTCATTTCTAATCCCCATTTTGATATCGTCTGTAGCCTCAGGAGTCAAAACACATCACTGCTCAATCCTCAAAATATGCAGAGAAAATGAAAATGTCAGAGGAAAGAAAAAAGCAGAAGCATCTGTTTGATAGCTGTGTAAGCCTGTGATATGTAAACTGCTTTGGAGTCAAGCAGCCCTAATTAGAGTTTCAAGGCGTTTTTCATTAAATATAGACATATACATATATACAATTTTTAAGCAATTATTAAGGTCAGATAATTTGTAACAAAATCAGAGTATAGAATTCTAAACCAGGAACACACTAATTTCACAGACCCACCTCAGACAACACCGTGTCATTTTCACACAGCCGTGAAGAAATACTTTTCTCGATCTTTTCACAAAGCAGATCTGTAGATTTTTCTCCACTCCTAGTCTTTAAACCCAAAAGAAGAACAATCCGTTCCTGAATCTCTGAGCAGTACACAGCATCTCAGTGGAGCAAAGCCAAGAGAGGAAGACTGATAGGGTTACCAGCCTCTGCAGTGGGGTTATCCTAATAGGCATTTTGGCAGTCATACACCCTTCACAACTCCAGTTCACATCAATATGAAACCCACACAAACGGACACGAGCTCTTGGTCCAAAGCTGGTGCCAGGATAAGTGAACGACCACATGAAATAACAAAAGAGCACAATCTGAAGAACAACAGCCCAGACAAAGGCATAACTTATGGTCTTTAAAAATGTTTATGCACCAAAGAAAACAGTCTCATTAATTTTACTGTTTCCTGTAGAAATGAAGTGAATGTACTGACTGCGAACAGGGGAGACAGAAGAGGATGTAGCACTGAGGGCTGAAACACAATAATTAAAGTTTTATGCAATTTCTGCTTAGGAGAAAGGCTTTGAGATCACTGCAATCAGCAGCTTCACCGCAACGCTTCCGAGAGTTGCTCTGACATGGGGCACAAGAGTAGGAGGAAAGAAATTGTTATGAGGCATCAATTTTTAAATAGAGTTCTCAGCACAATTCAGTTAGGCTGTACTGGGAGGACGGAGGGTGGCAAAGGAGGAAGGGCTTTCTATTGGGAGATGCATTTAATAAGGGACAGCATGATCCATCCTTAACTTCTCGTGCAGATTCAAATCTGAGATGTACTGAGAAGGTTTATGTGTTGAGCCATCAGAATCTTCCCTCAGCAGGAGATGACAGTTTGAAAAAACAGTTATGAAATAAAAAGAGCAAAATGACTGATCTGAAGAGAACATCTGGATTTTGTTAGCAACAAAATTAATGACCACTTGCTGAGCTCAGTAAGCCTCTTTACTACAGCAGAACACAGAGAGGAATGTCTTTTCCACACGCAGCAGGTAAAATACCCAAAATGAAAGGATAATCGGGCAAACACCTTCATAATCTGGTGTCTCCAGCTTACATATGTTCTGCTGGTTGGAGACATGAATGGTGCTTGTGACAAATGTCCTGCTTGGGCTAGTAAAAAGCTTTAAGGCATCACACATGGGTAGATTCATCTTGCACAAGCCAATCTTGGGAGTAACTGGTTTGAGAGAAGCAATAGCCAGTCAGAACTGTATCGTTCACCACATGTAACATGCGCAACGTGGCCCTGTGCTTCAGTGATAAGGCTGTGGGACTGGGAATACTGGGAGGCAAAACAGCATTCAGCCACCAAGCGCCATCTCTCTGCCAGATTCACCTAGATGAGACCACAGTTCAATCTACTCCATTTCTGCAAAAACTGGCTCCCTGACATTGCTCTATAGCCATTAGTTAATAGGGTGCCTCCTCCAGAAGCCACTGCTAATGTCAACCCCCCCACTGGAGATATCACAACTTCAGGCTGATCTGCAACATAAATCGTCAACAAGCAGAAGACAGCATGTTACACCCATTTTCTTGCTCTGCTTCCTTATGACATATATTAGGCATGACTCTGCAGAGATTCCACCCCAAAAAGAGAGAATTGGCATTAACACGTCCCAAACCCGTCCGTGCCAACTTCCAGTGCTGGTTTCTAATGAAAAACAACACCAGGCTGGTTTTTTTTTTCCTCCTTTTTTTAACTCTGTCTGAGATTAAAAACGACAAAATCAATCACTCCAATTGCTCCATTGTTATTAGTTGTTCTGAACTCTAGCTGTCATTAAATCTCTTTTGGGATACTAACTGTTAACAAGGTTCTCAGTTGGGTCTTTCAAAGATTTGGTATGCAATAGCAGCAGGTTTTTTTCAAGCCTGTCTTCTAATAAATCCCGTTAAAGCCCTCAGGTACTCATGTAATTGAAGTTTGAGTAATCCAATATGATGCTGATCAAACTACTGATCTTTTAATAACGAACTGTAGCCTCCCAGCAGTTGCTGTCTTGCTGACAGTCATGTCTGGATCACTTCCTTTGGGCCAGTGCTTTGAACAGAGAAGCTGACAGATTTCTGTTTGGTTTAGATTTTATCACAAATTGTTTTAAAGCTTTTTAAGGATAGATCAGATGGCTCGTAAGATCCGCGGGCATTTCAATAAAAAAATGGGTTGTCTATTAGTGTCCCAGTGACAACTGGTATGAAATGTTTCTAAAGAGAAATACAAACACCTTTCGGGAGCTGTTAGTCCTTGTTTATGTAGCCTGTAGGCAAAGCTATAGAAAAAGCAATAGTTACTCTGCACAATACTCTCAGCTGAAAAAGCAACCGAGTACATTTTTCCTCTCATAATTTCTATTTAAAGTATGAATTGCAGGTTTCTAAAGCCTCGCCTCTCTACACAAGAATAATTCAGTTGCAATTTACATTTTTGATGTGCTCCGAACGAACACCGAGATGACTCATGTGCTGCTTCAAAGATGCTCATATTTGCCCGTAAATACCTTGCTACAAACAAGCTATAATTTGAGTATTCAAAAGTCTTGCTTCTGCATAAAATTACTACTAACTGTAATTTTGGAGACCAAGACCAGAGCTTCAATTTGAGGCTTGCAAAGCTGCTCCTACATGAGTCTTACAAGTACAAGGGTATTTTCTCCTCTGACAATGGCAATCATTGTATCTCTGTAATTGCGGAAAAGATTACCTAGCTTTTAATTCACATTAGTCAGCTGCAACAATATTGGGCTTCTTTCTTTCCCTTTAAAGTAAACTCATTATTGTCAATCAGCCCAGTGGAATGTTAACATTCTCCATAACCCTTCTTTCAGAGGGACTCAGAAATGCTAGAAACTAGCTAATATAAACTAATCAGAGCCCTAGAAATATCTGAAAATATATTTGTGCTGTAGTCTGTCATTTCTGTCATATTAGTTCCAAATACTATATATTTTGTCTGGACAATAACAGTCTTTTCATACAGTAACAGTGCTTTTCATCTAACTATTGAAAGCTCTAACTAATTAAACATTAGAGTCCTGAGAGGGGTAGTAAATACTATAACACTTCCAAACCATAAACTGTTCTCATTGTCCAAAGCTGATCAATAAAAGCATTATGCTTCAAGCAGTTCAGACAAACAAAACTTTTTAAGGCCACTGTGTTTGATCGTACCAAACTTTCTGCATAAAATCAACATTGCAAGGACGTCACACGCAGAGAAGCCACAACAGGGAGGACTGTCATTCTCATCAGCCACTTCTCTACAAAGACAATAGCAAGTTACGGTTCCACTTGGTATTTCCTTCCAGCTGGTACAGCCCATGTGAGGCTTTTCAGATCCCTGGAGGAAGACATGGGAGCTAGAAGCCATGGAGAAGCAACCCATGTGCTGAGTCTATAATCTGCTGTAATGCACAAGGAGCTTTCAAGCGCCATATGGACTAGACCAGCAGACGGCAGAGAGATGGGACTTGTTGCTTGCTGTTACCTGGGCGGTCTGTGACATCCAGAAACAATTTTTCCCTTTCAATCCACGTCAGATCAGTGATTATCAATAATTAATCTGATAACCAAAATGTAGACAGGGGTGCCAGTTTTGTGAGGTTTATGAATAACACTGTGCTTTTTAAAATCACACCAGAATGCAGCAGATGATGTGCAGCAGGAAACGTGTGACATATCGACAAGCTATACCACACCCAACCCTGTGCAATCCTCACAGAACCTGAAAATTAAACTGCCAGTTGCATGGTTTGTCTACACAAAAGGCTGTTATTAAAATGCTGCTGTTGAATTAAGCATTCAGTGACAAATCCACACGGCCAGAACAAAAAACTTCCATGGAAAAAAAGAAAGATATATCATTTTTCACCATGGAAAAAAGAAACACAACTAGTCCCTATCTATTACAAGAGCAAAGGCTGCAAATGCAGAAAAGGGCAGCAGGGTTGGTGAAGGATGTGGAGAACAAATCATGTGAGGAGTGGCTGAGGGAGATGGGGCAGGTCAGCCTGGAGAAAAGGAGCTCAGAGGAGACCTTATTGCTGTCTACAGCTACCTGAAAGGAGGTTTGAAAGAGGTGAGAGTTGGTCTCTCCTCATAAGTAACCAGAAATAGGAGAAGAGGAAATGGCTTTAAGTTGCACCAGGGGATGTTTAGGGTGGAAATTAGGAAAAACTTGTAACAGAAAGGTTCATCAGGCCTTGGAACAGGATGCCCAGGAAGGGTGTTGACATGCCATCCCTGGACATGCTTAAAAGTCATACAGACCTGGAGCTTAGTGGTGGGCTTGGGTTGGATATGATAATCTTGAAGGTAACAGAATGACAGAACATTAAGTATTGGAAGAGACCTTGAAAGATCTAGATCTTCATCACCTTTTCTGGGATGGAGGTGAGGCTGACCTGTCTATAGTTACTCGGGTCCTACTTCTTATGCTTTTTGAAGACTGGAGTGACATTCGCTATCCTCCAGTGCCCAGGCACCTCTCCTGATGCCCATTACTTAGCAAAGATTATGGAAAGTGGCCTAACAAGGTCTCTGTATGATTCTGTGACTCCTTCAACCATTGCTTCGGAGCCTCAGATTCGGATATTGCCCTGGACAGCAACTGTTTCTGTCCCACAAGTCTGAGTGGACTTCCAAAGTGACTGAGAACTGGCTGGGCCTGTCCTGAACTCCAAACAATAAACACACACATCCAGGATAAATGAACTCACCCTTCAGTGACAAGATTCATTTTGGAGGAAACTGTCATAACTGTTACTTCATCTGCCCTGAGGGATATCAGATGTGAGAAATTATGTTGTTTAGCTCACAGGTGTCTTTGTTCAGTGTGCAAGGGAAAAGCAGGGAGACTTCAACAGCAGTGAAGCAAGAATCAGGAAAACCTAATCAAGGGCAATTAAATTTCAAAAATAAATCAATAATCAGAGTGTCAGATGCTCTTCTCAACTAACACTGCCATGTAAATAGGTTCTGGACTGACCAATATGTATGCCCTTCCCTCACTGAAGGGAACAGGCCACATACAAAATGATGGAGTTAAGACTGTGATACATTTTACTAAGATTGAAAGGGTTTGTGTGTTCCTAGCGTTAAACTGAGATGAGTAGGCATGGGAGGATGCACAGAATCCTTTTGGTTGGGAGAGACCTTTAAGATCATTAAGTCCAATCATTAACCCAGCACAGCCAGGTACCCACTAACCACTGTCCCTCAGCTCTGCATCTCCACAGCTTTTAAATCCTTCCAGGGTTGGGGACTCTGCCATGGCCCTGGGTAGCCCGGGCCAGGGCATTATGGCCCTTTCTCTAATGAAATTTTTCCTAATGTTGAACCCAAACTTCTAGTCCTAATCTCTTCCTAACCACTTGTTACTTAGGAGAAGAAAACAATTCCACCTTGGTCCTACCTCCTTTCAGGGAGTTGTCAAGAGCGAGAAGGTCTTACCTGAGCCTCTTTTTCTCCAGGCTAAGTCCCCTTGAGCTCCCTCAGCCACTCTGCAAGTAATACTTGTGTTCTGGACCCTTTCCCAGCTTCAGTGCCCTTCTAGGGGCACAGACTAGCCCCTCAACTTCCTTCTCGGAGTGAGGGACATAAAACTGAACCCAGAATTTGAGGTGTGCCCTCACCAGTGCCAAATATAGAGGCAGTCACTTCCCTACTCCTGCTGGCCACACTATATCTGATAGACCCAGGCACAAAACAAGACAGGACTGACCAAACCAACCCACCACATTCTGTACATGCTGATAATCACCACAAGCCTAAAATGAGCCCTCCAAAATTAAGCTCAGGTTCCCACATGCCTTGGGCTTCCATTAAACAGGATTCATTTTAAAAGTCCGATAACTGACAGTTAATGTTACTTGCTCTATGAATCTGTTGTAATTTTTACTAGTTATTTTGAGGACAGTTTTTGCTACAGCATTACCATGAGGAGGCAAATGCAGAAAGGTGACACTACTTGCCTAGAAGAGTGCAACAACTTCTCACAGCTATTGATCCCAGCTGGCTCCGAAAGCAACACAGCAGCAATGACAGAAGGTCAGACCATTGACCTCTGGCTTTGAAAGCCCGGAGATAGACAGGGCCAAGGATAAACACTTAAAAATGAGAATATGGAATTTCCAAAAGAACTACTTAGGAGTAGAAAAAACCATTACATTCCCAATGAAGTTTGCAAAGGTATCCACAAATGTTTTCAGTGGCTTCTGCCCAGATCTTTCTCTGCAGCTTGGCACAAACACGATCCAGTTCTCCTTCCTCAATTCAATCACCTTCAGAAAACCATAGAAGTCTAACTGCATAAATAAAAATACAACACTAAATAGTGTGAAAAACACACAATTAAACTTTAATCCTAGTTAACACATTTCCTTTTATGAAAGGAGTAAGAGAACCCTTGATTTTTATCAACCAAAGCTGTAATTGCACTTTTTATTTGTGACTAAGGTTACTGATTTGACAGGTAGGAGCCACCATAAATAAACAATATTTCAATGCAAAACCAGGAATTGCTTCTTGTTGAAATCATTTCAAGTGATTGAATATTCTGGATGTACAGAACAGCAAAGATGAAAATTTTTGTTTTCCAACCTCTGATAGACTTATTCACAGTTTTACTTTTATATTTTTTTATATTGAAACTTCAGTAATTGCATTTTTCTGACTTAGCTGTAAGATCTCATATTAAAGTCCTAGGTTACCCAAGAGCACCAACACCTAACAACAGGGTTGAAAATAGCAGAAAATAGATTTTGTTCTCTTCTCCCAATTATCTTTTTCTTTTGATATTCTTTTTCTCTTCCTTTTTGAATTGCTGTAAAAATTCCAGAACATTAAAATCTTAGGTTTCAAGATTGTTCATCTATGGTTCTGTTAAGGTCACAAGACGAAGTTGTCCCTTCCCCTAATACTCTGAGGCAGACATTAAGCTGGGACAGTAATTCAGTCACAAATACAGAGATAACTGCTACGATTCTTGCAGCTGCATTTGTTTACGTATCTCAAGACAAGGTCATGAAATCGAGAAAGAGGAAGAAGGCTGGGTGGCTTCACCTCATTTAGGATTGCCTTTACTCAGTTGCTCTAAGATTTCAGCTTATGCAGAGTGATACTTGCTGCACTTGTAATGAGAACTGCTAGATCTTTCTATTCATAAAACATATACTTTATGTTATATTGAAAATATACTTTCTTTTCTATTAAAGTGCTTCTGAAGATATCGAACACTATGTCATGGCATGCCGAGACTCAAATACAATTGTCTGAGACAAGACAAAAGCATCCTGAATCCCTCTGGTAGACTAATTTCTCTTGCTCTCTAGTTTAAAAAAAAAATAAAAATTAACAAAATTGAGAAGCTCCTTGGCATTTCCCTTGAGGTGCATCCCACTACACCCTTTGGATTTTTTCCACAGGACGTGGGAGAGGCCGGTCTTGTTCATTTGCTGGGCAACAAAACCAGCCCAAATTGGTGCTCCTCAACAAAAACACTCTGATGTGAAGAAGTTACACGACAAACATTACAGACTCAGTGAATGCTGAGGTTGCTTTAATAAACTCTTTCTCCTCAACAAATCTCTCGATATTCCTTTAGCCCAGCTATTAACTTTTCCATGTCAACAGAAAACAGAGTTCCCACCTGACATGGGATCAGGCTTCATGGGTGCACATTGGTGCCTATTACATTACCAGGGTAAACAGCAGTGGCCTTGCAAAGTCACACACTGGCTCTGCTTGCATCAGCTCTAGAAGTCCCTCTGGCAAAGGTCAGGAATCCTGCCAGAGCTTCAAAGTTGGCCTGAAACCCCTGGGGATGGGAGCTGCAATAATTGCAATATTACTCTAATCAGTAAAGTAAAAGCTTTGTTTCATCAACAGCTAATCAGAGGACTTCATTTTTCCCCAGCTTTCTTCAGTTGCCCTGACAGATGAGAGCACAATAATCTAAATAACAAATGACAATTTATCAAAGAAGGTTAACATAAGGTCATGACCTATTTTTATTTGACTTCTGGAGTTTATTCGTGTGTGGAAACACACTAAGGTAGCTGTATCCTCAGCATCCCTTTGTCGATCTCGGCTTGTGCCAGCAATTGAGTTTCCAGATAGTTCAGAAAATAACCATTGCTGCTTTTTGTGATGTTCAAGTAGAATTGTTTCACATTAGTATAAGATATGCTATGGCTCACAGCGTATCTCACTGACACAAGAAGTCAGCGGTACATCTTCTTAACAAATAAGCTTTTGCACACACGTTTTCCCTCTGCTTCTCAAACCAAGTTACAGCTTTGAGAAACCCAGCCATGGACACCAACAAAACTGCCCCTGGAACATTGCTCACCAGGAGAGATGCACAGGGTACATAATTAGGCGAATAGTTGTACACCCGTTGATGTCAAATATCCATTTTTTGCACTTTTTGTGCAGTAATTTAAATCCAAATCCTCACCATTAATTTCTATCAGAAACATGAAGAGCAAGGGGCAGCATGAGCTTTCTGTCAAAATCTGCAGTGCCTATGCAACTGTCTGCCAGAAGAGATTTCTCTGCCAGATAAGAAAAACTGAAGTTCTATCCATGATCGGTGGAGTCAAATCTGCAGCACGACATGCAGGTAATTAGTTTTGAAAGGATAATCAGTTTCCTGCTTTCACTGGTATTTCTACGCAAGTGTAAACGCAACTTGCCTCTTGATGCAAGCTGAAACGAGGAGCTTACATACCACGTAAATTGATGATATATCCTGCTCTAAGACATCCCAGTGAGTAGAAAAGATCCTAACAGACCTCAGAAGAGGTGTGGATATCGCAGCACAGGGTGTCTCAAGCTCTGCTGATCAATCCCCATGGCTCAAAGCAGCCAATCACTCAACAAAGGGATGGTTTAAAAAGTGCTGAGAGCAATAGCTTATTTTAAGGTTATCCCACCTGTTTTGTGCAGTTATTCATACTGATGGATACTTGTGCCTTGTGCACACCTTTAAGAGCCTAGAAGATAGGGATACTGAACATTCTCAGCTCATTCTAGTTGCAAAATCAGACCTTTGGGTCTCCTAAAATTGCTCACAACCCATTATTGATTTTAGATCACATCAGCAGCACACTTCATTATGTTGTTGGATTAGTGAATTGTTATCCACCTTCCCTCCCTCCTCCCTTAGCATTTTTTTAAAAAAGAAATAAAAGCTATTTCCTGACAAAGTTTCTTTTTTTTTTCTTGTCCAAAGGATGTTCTATTTTGTTTCTGAAAACCAGAATCAATCTTGGCACAAATAATGACTTACTGAATAAAACCTGTACTCCTTCCATGGTGCTTTTCTAACGATACGCAGTACCTTATTTCTACTATGGCTTATAAAAAAAACCCCTGTACACCAATTGATCATTTCAGTCACCAGCGAGAGAAAACCAACCATGAGACAGATAATGGACGCAGAACAATAGTAGCCATCTATTTAATGCTTGAGTTTAGACTAAAGGGTAACATAAAGCACAACGATGCTATAAAGCAGAGAAGAATGTAACTACTCAGAAGAACTATAAGCTTTATTCCTCCAAAAATGCTGGCTAACCTGAATGAAGAGCTGTTTGACTCTCTATCTGCAAAATGACCCATTTGAGCAATGCAGAGGCATCAATAAAATCTTGATTCACTGTTACATTCTGGAAGAGCAGCACCTCCAGCCACACACACGGCTTTGTGTGGAATCTCACTTTTCCTTTATGTAGCAACAATCACTAAGGCCTTATGAAGAGCATCTGAGGGAGCTGGAGCTGGTTAGTCTGAAGAAAGGGAGGCTTGAGGGAGACCTTATTGCTGCCCACAACTATGTGAAAGGAGGTTGTAGAGAGGTGGTGGTTGGTCTCTTCTCACCAGTAACAACAGATAGGACAAGAGAAATGGCCTCAAGTTGCACCAGGGGAAATTCAGGTTAGACAGCAGGAAAAACTTATTCTATAAAGGATTATCAGGCCTTGGAACAGGCTGCCCAGGGAGGAGGTTGAATCTCCATACCTCAAGGTGTATAGAAGTCATCGAGCTTAGGGGCAGGGTTTAGTGGTGGCCTTAGGACAGCTGGATTAATGGTTGGACTGAATCTTAAATATCTTTTCTAACCTAAACAAGTCTACCATTTTATTATCTGATGGCTAGAAGTTAGATGAAGTTGGCCCTTTGGCAAGCCAGTATGGCCACAAGCTCATAATCCTTATCATTCTCACAAAAGTTCAGGCATAATTAGCGTCACCAAAATGTTGACCTTGTTTGACAATTTGAGTTTCCATCTTCGTCTGAAAATTTTAAAAAGTGACGTCAAAATGGCTAATAATATATTCTCCTTTAATTCCTGGTTAGATAGTGTATAGAACAAGAATTAAATATCTTAAGCTCCAAGTTTTTTAAAAATGCCAAAACCACTCAAATTTCAAGTATATTTCAAGAATAGAAATGCAGAAGGAACATCAACTTTCTGTCAGCAAGTTTGCTGATGACACAAAGCTGGGTGGTGTCGCCGACACCCCTGCAGACTGTGCTGCCATTCAGCGAGATCTGGACAGGCTGGAGAGCTGGGCTGAGAAAAATCTAATGAGCTATAACAAGAGTAAGTGCAGAGTCTTGCATCTGGGCAAGAACAACCCCAGGTACCAGTATAGGCTGGGGACTGACCTGTTGGAGTGTAGTGTAGGGGAAAGGGACTTGGGGGTCCTGGTGGACAACAAGATGACTATGAGCCAGCAATGTGCTCTTGTGGCCAAGAGGGCCAACAGCATCCTGGGGTGGATTAGAAGAGGGGTGCTTAGCAGATCAAGAGAGGTTCTTCTCCCCCTCTACTCTGCCCTGGTGAGACCACACCTGGAGTATTGTGTCCAGTTCTGGGCTCCTCAG
>VXBP01002973.1:102746-202641 GCA_013400115.1 Rhinopomastus cyanomelas | reverse complement strand
CAGGTTGCTGTGGAAAATAATACCACTATTGCCTCATGACAAAAGGAATGCAGCCAAATAAATTATAGCTGGGATAAAACATATGACGACCTCTAAGAAATACGTTGCCTTGTAGAAACTTGAAAGAAGGGGTTGAAGGACAATGCTAAAATTAAATCCTTTAAGAAAGGAAAATTTGTGAGATGCTATGCAACAGGAAAAGACAGGAGAGATTTTTTTTTGTGAAAAGATTATAATACAGCTCATGAGAAACTACCCAGCACCTCTCATATTGAGATAATCAAAAGCTGTTAATGATACTCTTGCTGCACCAATGAAATGCAATCGAGGGCACAATCCAGGCACACAGCCAGTGCACGTAAGATCGTACAGCAGTCAATGGTCATAACCTGAGTAAGATGAGACTTCAGGTATAAGGAGGTGCTCTGGCCTGCCAACCAGGAGACTTTGGCTCCTACTCTTGATCTCCTCTAACTTTGCAGCATCTGATGCCATAAAAATATTAGTGACTGTGGGTCAGAAAATCAGGTGGACTTGTTTGCACCCACTCTGTTTACCAGTGCATCTTTAAGAAGTTCAACTATCATTCATTATGTGCCCTTACACAAGCTTCTATGATGTTTTGCTTCTACATAAAGTAAAGCTTTTGCAAAAGAACAAATTTTACTCCATAATGCACTAACTAGACTTATATTTTCCTTAGGAAGGAGACAAATGGGTTTATATAGCATGTGGTTTGAAATCCTTTTTTATTCAGTTAATCTCTAGCTGTGGAACTGTGACTGAAATGCAAAAATGTACGTGCATTTCCTGATAAGAACCATTTTGTTTTAGAAACAGACAAAATGTTATCGAACCTCTGCACTTTCTTTAATTTTTTTAAATTGATTATGGAAATTCCATAAGCAGAACATGGCACAGGCAATCCAGGTTAAGTGATAACATTTTTAAATAAAATTTTTAAAAAAGAAAATGAAAACCCAACCCTTTGAAGTGTTCTTACAGTTACATCTTTATAATCCAGCCATGAGAAGATGTGCACTCTTGACAACTCCGAGTATATGCTCTTCAGCTGGCTCCAGATAAAAGCTAACATTTCCTTTTCCTTTCCAGTATCTTCTCTTAATAGCAGTGAAACATAGACCATAAAACATTACCTCCACATAATTTTCCACCTTCCTCCAGTTTCTGTCCAGCTGGACATTTGCAGTGGTAGCTGCCGATAGTATTATAGCACTGGTTGTGGCAGCTGCCATTCTCAGTGCTGCACTCGTTTACGTCTGCTGGAAGAAAGCACAGAGCCATGGGCAAAGAGTGAGCATTGATCATGTATCATGGTTGGCTGAGGATAATTGTGTTCTCTCCCGGCGTGACAAAAGGTAAGAGTTACTAAGACGTACAGCTATGGATTCTGAAGGCAACCACAGGAGCAGCAAACCCCAGAGACCCTGCTGCACCCTCAACTCAACCAGAGCAGCATCTATTTCTGAAGATAAGTTGCAGAGCCATAGAATCATTCCATTTAGAAAAGACCCTTGAGATCATCAAGCCTAACTCATAACCCTACTCCATCAAGTTCACCACTAGACCAGATCTCTAAGCAACATATCTAAATGATCTTTCGACATATTGAAAGATGACAACTGAACCCCTCCCTGGGCAGCTTGTTCCAATGCCTGAACACTCTTTGAGTAAAAAAACATTTCCTAATGTCCAACTGAAACCTCCCCTGGTGCAGCTTGAAGACACATCCTCTTGTTCTATCACTAATTACCCATCTCCAGGTACAGGCTCCACCCAACTCATCAACTTCTACCTTCTGTGCAGCAAGACTAAGAACTATGTTTATATTGCTATTTCCACTGGGGTCACTTGTGTATGCAGTTGCTTCTAGCCATCATGGAAGAGGTGGGAAAACTCTGTAAGATGGTGGCATTTCAAACCAATGGAGGTGTTTAAACCAGTTGTGGTCCTTCTTTCCTTCAGGTATGTGTGTACTAATATCTATATACCTCATTGATTTATTCACTTCATCAAGTTAGTGCTTTCCTGCATGGAAAAACTTTACACATTATAAGTGACAAATGTTAAAGAGTCACATCAACTAAAAAAAGTGAATAGGCTGCCTAATGGCAGAAAAAAAGTAATAGTGCTCTTCTTCTTCTATATCCTACAGGAGAACTCCTATCGAAATGTGATAGAAATCATCAGGCCAGTAATAGCACTTTGTGGAACAGGACCAGAGATAACAGATGGCACAGAAGCATTTCCAAACTACAAAATTTGTCAAGTGGGATAGTAACTGTAACAAAACCAGCAGGTATTGGCTCTGCTGACTGCGTGTGTAATGCTTCTGTGCTTGCTTTGCTGTCTCTGAAGTTTTAATGTCAAATAGACACATTTCATCCACACAGGGCAGGCAGGGACAGCAAAGAACTCCACTAAGAACAGCAGGCTGTGGGCTCTTTTTTCAACTTTTTGATGAATATCTTGAACCAGGTAGATAGTGGAGCAGGAGCCAGGGCTGTTTCGCCTGAAGACAAGGAGACTTGGGGGAGACCTTACTGCTGTCTACAACTACCTGAAAGGAGGTTGGAGACAGGTGGGGGTTGGTCTCTTTTCACAAGCAACAGGTAATAAGAGGAAACAGCCTCAAGCTGCACCAGGAGAAGGTTAGTTTAGACATGAAGATTAATCTGTTCCTGGAAGGGGTCATCAGGCCTTGGAACACGCTGCTCAGGCTGAATTTCCATCTCTGGATGTGTTTGAAAGTCATGGAGATCAAGAGCTTAGAGACATCGTTTTGTGACAGCCTTGGGTTTATGGTTTATGGTTGGACTCGATGGTCTTTTCCAACCTAAATAATTCTATTATTCTAAGTTGGAAAGGGAAAGGCAGGGCTTAGGGGAGACATTGTGACCTCAAAGCCTGGCGTGAGGACACCAGTGACAGATCTCACATCCACAAAGCCTTTGGCACTGACAAAGACCACATATTATGTTCAGGCTACCAAGCAAGAGAAGCAGGAGGATGAAGATTAAACAACAGAAGAAACAGCAGCATCACTACTGTAAAAATCATAAGCAGTTACTTTACATTGGCACTTTGCATTTCTAATAGAGAAATGTGGCTTTTAAAAAAAATTCTAATTATCCACTGATCATAAGGAACAGTACTGTAAAGACAAATAAAAACAAAGAATTTCACGTTCATGCAAGAGAAACAAGAGCCATCCCACCGTTGGATTAAGGATTCTCAGTTCTTTGATAACCTCGAGTTTAACTTTACTAGTGTCATTTGTGATCCTGGCTGAAAACCTGAGGTTGTAAGAAATTTTTAGGGTTAAAAGCAAAAAGTATATCATGAAACCCTAATATTTACTAAAATGGAGTTGAAGAGGCACAAACTCACTAAATCTGTTTCATTTTCTTACAGCTACAACGGACACAATAAAATCATTTTGTCATCAGTGATACTGAAAAATACTCTAAAAATTAAAATTAAATTAAAAATTGTTATCTCAGAGCCATCCAGCAAACCAATTCCTAACTTGCTTGAAGTCACCACAGCTCTTCTTGATTTCATGGGTATACAGTTTAGATAGAAACTTTTCAGAGGCAAAACACTTCCACTCCAAAATGAAAAAACCAAATCATACCAAAATAAGACATTCATCTGTTCTCTTCAGTGAGACACAGAGAGAACATATGACAAGCGACAGATTTTAGACATACTCCTCAAAGCACTGGGAGAAGCCGCTCTAGCACCGAGTATCATGCAGAAGATCGACAAACCAGGCATGTTCCAAGTGATTTACTCCCTCTAACTAGAAGACATTTTGATGTGCCTTGAGGTAATAAACAGTAATGAGCCACATAATGACCCTGCTCCACAAATTCAACTCCTATTTATACTTATGCTATTGAAAACTAATAAAATCTCTTGCTTTTAAAATTTTTTTCTGAAACAAAATAAGGGGAACAATGACTTAATTCTTCTATGCACTCTGTAACACTTCTATGCACCTGTAACACAACACAGTCTCTTAGAATAAAATATCAACTAAGTGATGTGGTCTGTGATCCACAGCCCAATATATTAACACAAGTGTCTGTATTTTGAACCAAAATACTGGAAGAAAACCTTTCTAGCCAAGGAACTAATCGTTATCCTCTTGATTTCACTAGGGTTAACACCTTCAGAAGTGTAGAGTGCTGTTGCATACTAATGTATAGAATGTTTTCCTTTTGATTGTGGAGTGTTGGTAATAGCAATCTGAAATCCTTCTCTTTCTCATTTACGTCAAATGCTGTGGTCCACCTTGTAGTTTGCCCTCCAGATAGTATCATTGTCCTATGACTGATAACCTTATCTTCTCCTTCCATATCACTGTTGTCTTAATGCTTGCTGACAAGGATTCCCTTGTCTCTGGCCTTAAGACTCATTTTCATCCTCTGATGAAATGTTTTCAGCCACTTCTTTGCTGCTTCTTACATAGCAAAGATTTCTAGCTTTTCATTACATGTCTCTTTAAAACAAAGATCTTCAAAGAATCACAGATCTTGTTTAAAGCTGATCACTATTGCTCAAAATGTAAATTATAATTTATTTTAAAACATCTCTCCCTATTACAAAGCACTTCCACTTGATGGAATCGACAGAAACATTGCTGAGTATAAATCATACCAGTTTTAACCCTCATGTTTTAAAGATTTGCTCCCTAAGCATCTGCATCCTCACCCAGACAGTCTCCTATACTAGACTTTCCCCACTGCCTGTACCCTGCCAAGGTGTTTTGTACAACTCGGCACTAAAGGTCAGATGTTGTCTCAGTCCAAGAAATGCAAAAATAAATATCTGAATGATCTGAATATGAAGTAATAAGGAATGTGCTTTACATTTGTAAGAAGACAGTTCCTATAGCTCTGAGGAGCTGCAATCAGCTGTTCCAAATTCCAAAACCACAGAGCAGCCAGAATTTTAAGATCCAATTACAGCTTTGCCACCATAAAAAAAGGTAAAAAAGAAAAAAAACCCAACAAAAACAGTTCTGTCAAATGACAAATTTTTGTCTGCTTTCCATATTCAATGTCACTCAAGGTTGCAAATATATTTGCCTTTTGAACAGCAAGAAAAATGACAGAAAATTTCTGACATATAACAAGTCTGCCAGGTTAGGTTTGATGAAAGTTCACTGTTATCAAGACTATCAATCCATCTGTAATGACATGCTGTAGGCACTTCAAAAAAACCCATAAAATGTGATGTTTGCTACTGCAATGCTTCACATTTATTTATAGAGCCAATGTTGCAACACAAAAACATTATCCACAGGACATACGCTATGTGAGCTTTCAAACCTGCCACGTAAAGTGTTAAGGAAAGAAAAGAACCTTTTGCCTTGACTCATGTGGTGCCCTGACCAGGCGACTCTGTGGACAAGAGCAAGGCGAAAGCATTTGCAGTGAGCAGGAATGGAGAGCTCAGTGGTTTTGCAGCAGGAAATAACGAGGCACATTACAATGTAATGTTGGCAACGAGGTGTTTTGATCTCTGGGACACATCAGGTTAAAGTATTCTTAAGTATCTTTTATCTCTATAAGAAGTTAGTGCAATGCACATTAATATTAAGATTCATTTTTAAGATTACAGAGAATCTCCTAACTGCAGCCTAGTATTTCAAACCTGTTTTCCCAGGTTTGTTACACATCAGCTGTTTACGAGCAACAACTTTATTTAATGCAACCATATGCAAAGTTGCCATTTCAGTGACCAGCCCTTGGGGCTAATCCAGGCTCTGACCCGTAGGCTGCTGACTTCAGAGCAGGTCTGACCTCCCTGGGCTCACAATAAATCACTGAAGTGGAGTGAAATCTGCAAAATTATTCACGGTGTTACTGCAATACCACACCATCATGGACAGAACAAAGCCCACCACTATGGAGAGGGGAGGTTATTTTGATTAGTGTTAGGCTAAGACACCGTGCTGCAAAGTAACGAGAACATATTTATTCAGGACTAAGACAGCATTTCACTACTAACATTTCTTCCCAGTTGGGGGTTTCTCTCAAAGGCTATGATGAAGGTAGTCTGATTTCAGAAACCTACATGTGAAATATCTGTATCTAAGAAACAGGTTTGATTAGTCTAACAGGTACTGGGAGGTGAGATAGACTCTAATAGCAATTCAGAGATGCAAATGCCTAACTCAGAAAACACAGCTTCAATACTTTTGGGTACAAACCCCTCATAATGGTTAGAATCAAGGCTTAAATATATTTATAGTGTGTAACTTAAATGCACCGATATGTGTATCTTAATATTTGTGAGTGCCCCACACCCAGATATTGATGATCTCAAGGGCCTTTTCCAACCTGAAAGACTCTATGATCTGCAGTGTTATTACAGGCTGCTGTTACAAACAGGTGGTTACAGACAGGTCTCCACAAATCATAATACGTATATAGACGACTTCTCATTCATAGATCTAAAGAGTATGACTACTTCTGTTTTTTTAGTGCTAAAGATCCAGTGAATAGGTAGCTCTTCAATTCCTGCTTTCAAACACTGTTTTCTTTAGAATTCTGGCCCAGATGGTCTGAAACCAAAACCATATGTCTGAAAAAAAAATAATTCTGAAACCTGAGGAGGTTGATTGAACTTTAAAGGGCAGTCATTGCTATGATACACTGTGGCCCACGCAAATGTACAGGCACATACATCATACCACATACATCATCACAACAGTACACGTAAATGTAATACAGTGAGCAGACAGAGTGGACAGGCTGTCACAGGCTCACACCCCAGAGACTGCATTTGCCTTTTTCTTCATTTCATGAGAGAGCTCTGTAACAGTTGTCTTTGAACAGTGATTGCCTGTAAAACATAAATTACATCCATCACTCCCAGAGCCAACCATAAATTATCTGCCTGAATAGAAAACAAAGCTGCTCATTCTGATAGTCAAGAGCAGTCCTACACGTGTATTGATTAAGCACTCTTAATGCTTTATTAGGTTTTCTTCCTCCACAAAGTCAATAACAGGGGGAATATTTCTTCTTGTGCTGTTAGGAAGTATCGTAAATCTGAGTTGTTATTAACAAGCATCTGATTAGTGGAGCAAACTTGGCTGAGAGTTTGGCACCAACTCTTGGTGTATGAACTCCCAGAAGATACCCATCACTGCCACTGTCTCCACTGGCAGCTCTAGGATTTGTGCTTCACATCATCTCCTTTTTTTTTTTTTCCCAAATAAATGACTGCTGCAGTCATTGCTCCTTGTCCTCACATCACACTCACACAGGCAGAGGGCATCAGTCATGTAACAAGCACGTGCATGACCCACGGGGATCCAGGTTTCTGTCATGGTTCGCATTTTTTTCTGTTACCAGGGCACTAAAAAAATCCCATTTAATGAACTTTACATGCAAAACCAAAACCAAACAAAGCATCTTGTTAAACATATTTCACTAGTATTAAACTTTCCTAACTAAAGTCATCATCTCTAGAATCATAGAATCACAGGGTTTGAAGGTATGTCCAAAGATCATCTAGTCCAATCTCCCTACAACAAGCAGGAACATCTCTAGAACAGAGTGCCCAGAGCCTCATGAAGCCTGACCCTGAATGTCTCCAGGGATGGAGCCTGAACTACTTCTGCAGGCAACCTGTTCCACTGATCTACCACCCTCCTACTAAAGAACTTTTTCTTGATGTCCAACCTAAGTCTACCCTTTTCCAGCTTAAAACCATGACACCTCATCCTATCATTCCATGTCCGACTGAATATTCTTCTCTAGCCTTCTTAGAGGCCCCTCTCAGGGATTAGAAGGTTGAGAAGCAACCAAATTAACATTTGCTCTTGCTCACATTAAGAATAACTCCTCTGAAGTCAGAATAAAATTCTGTAGAGGAAAAACCAGGCTGAAAGTTTAAATAAGTGAAGAGAGACTAGACTTTGTTCTGCAAATTGGCATTTGAAGTCTCTATCACTGGTTATAGCAGGCCTCTGTAGCCATATACACAGTGGCTCACTTTTTGCTTCTTCTCATTCCTAATGTCCTGAGCATCAATGTCATTTTACAGAATCATGGAATGGTTTGAGCTGGAAGATCATAGTTTTCAAACAATGACTTCCAAAATGAAACTGTTATGCGAGAAAAAAACAGGTTTGTTTTTTTTAATCACTCTTTAAAATTCTCTATCATCTAAATATGAAATGCGGGACATGAATCGTGTACAAAGTTTTCCTTCCTACACCAATGAGAACAACGGAAATGAGAGGCTGGGAAAATAATAAAAAAATACCAGAAAGTAATAGTAGTCATTCTTAAAATACATTTTCCCAGACAAGGTATGCATAATGCAGCTAAACATCCCAGAGCATCTGAATTAAGGAACAACATAATAATGTCTGCTAATTGGCAATGATTGGAGATGATCGTGGAGTATGGCTGGAGCTATGATTACAAACAGAGCTTATGCAGCCAGCCCAAACCTCAAGTACCATGGCTGCAATTAAAGATATTTTATCAAATTAGACAAGTGTTTGCCTTTGCCTAGTACACCAGTTCTGAGCAAAACATAAAACAAAGAAGTGTTTGCTCTACTGCAACTTCCCTTCCATCAGAGCCCTGCTGAGATGGGTTTCTTTTTTTTGCAGCCTTTTAGGCCACAAAATTGAGCCTTTTTAGAAACAATTCAGGACTCTCCAATGACATCCTTAAAAGCCCTTACTTTTGTCTAAAAGTACTTTTTGCCCTAAAAATGCATTCCCTTTGTGGTACTTCTAACGTCCAGCACCAACAGGTGCTGGTTATGCACACACAAACAGGCCATGGCTTTGGACTTCCCAGGTTTGATTTTGCAGTCCGAGCCATTACACATATTTTGCAGGCAGGTAAACATTCTTTAAAGACCATTTCCAAAACAATGGTTATTAACAAGACTTCAAGACTCTTGCTAACTGGATTCCTCTTAAGCTTTGAGTGCTAAATCCTGAGCATGAGCTGCATGCACAAGGTAGGTAGTTGACTTTACCCAAGTCAAGTCCCAGTACGTAACGGGGAGTTTAGCAAGCGCACTGCCAGGTCACCACTAATCCATGTTCCTCAGCACCACATCTCCGTGGCTTTTCAATCCCTCCAGGGACAGGGACTCCACCACTGACCTGGGCAGCCTGCTCCAGGGCTTTACAATCCTTTTGGTGAAGAAATTGTTCCTCATTGCCAGCCTAAATTTATCCAGCACAAATAGAGGCCATTTTCTTTCATCCTATCGCTTGTTCCTTGGAAGAAGACAATGACCCCTACCACACTCCAAGCTTTTGTCAGGGAGCTTCTGAGAATGAGAAGGTCTCACCTGAGCCTGCTAGGTTTTTCTCTAGGCAAAACCCCCAGTTCCCTAGTCGCTCCTCAAAGCACTTGTGCTCCAGGCTTTCCCAGCTTTGTTGCCCTTCTCTGGCCACACTCCAGGCCCTTAATGTCCTTTTGGGAGTGAGGAACCGAAATTGAACAAAATAAGGTTTATAAATCTGCATAAGAACTAGTTGCTTCTATATTAAAAAATACATAAAAATTAAGGCTATGCAAAATTATGATGGTTCTCAAGCCAAGACAGCTGGAGCGTGGCATCCAGTATACGTAAGCCTAAATAGCCTCCGGGTACCCATGGGATTGCTAATGTCGACATGTTCAGAACTAAGCACAAGCTCAGAGCTGTACAGCACTGGCATCAAAAAAGAACAGCAAGGAAACTATGGCAGCAGCTCACACATTCTGCTCAAACTGTGTTTGTAAGAGATACAAAGATGTCATGTCCTGTGGAGATCACTGCCATAATCCAACACATAAATAACAAAAGCAGAGATAAGGATAGAGCTGCAGGTTGTTGGTGCCTTTCAGACTCACCAGGACAAAAGGTGAACAATTTCAAACAGAAATAAATACGTTTGCTCCATGTAAAACCTGTAATGATGGGTCAGATGCAGCAGCGCACATTTAGGCACTCATGGGCAATGTAGGATGTTTAAAAGCTGTGCTGTGCTATTACTTGAAGGTCTATGTACAGCAAGAGTCAGAGCAGGGCTAGCTCCAGCCAGCAGAATGCAGGAACAGGGAACTGGGCACTGCAAGAGGGGCTTATTTGGAAATTGGCTTCCAACCATTCACGTAAAGGAAAAAACCAAATCAATCACAGTTTTAGGTTCTCGTTGTAGAAAAGACAAAGAAAAGTACTATTATAAGGGCAGAATGAAGTGTTCAGTCTAGCTTTGCTTTCCTCTGTCTTTATTCTGTGCTCAGAAGAACTGATCAGTCTATGATTCCTTTTCTCTAAGCCTCTAAAATAAATGTCTCAAGTCCAGGAATGTCCTTGCTACCACCGCAACACTATGGATAAGGGACACTTGAAGCACTCCACGGTAGTTTGACACTTCAGCTCACAAAGAAGCATGCTCTCACCTGGTGCAAACCCTGTTCTGCTGCCATGACAGCAGCATGGCCAGAGCTGTAGGTGCAGAGAGAGATGCTGCACAGGAGAAACATCCTAGCAGAGGCCACGTCAGACCATCCCACCTTACCACTAAAGCTGCAAGTCCAGAAGTTGCTACTTAACTTGCAAACAGGCTGGTTACTACTAGAGGATGGTCTGAGCAAAAATGAATTAAACAGTTTAAATTTCAGGGCACTCCTACTGTAATTAGCAAGTTCCTCAAGAACTATTCTATTTCATAATATAATTAACCCCAGGACTAAGCATGTGACCACATTGGTTCATTTTTTACATGAATAATGAAAACCTTTTTTCTTTCCTTTTTTTTCCCCTTGAAAACCATTATGAACAGAAATAAATGGTATAGGAATTCTCTGCAGAGAAAGGCTAATGTGTACCCAGCTTCTAGTCCAGAATTGGAATTCATTATCGAGATTTAAGTGGAAGCTCCTATTTTCTTTTTGTATTTTTCTTAATAGTCCTTGCCACTCAATGTCAATCATCAGTAGAACAGACTCTCCTCATCAGATGCAGTTTGGAATTGGATTAAGCAGCAATGGCTAACACGCATCCACCTCAGACTTAAAAGGGTTAAATATTTCTTTCTTCCTGTGTTCTCCTGAATATTCTCTTCCATCTTTTTCTTTTCATTTCTAGTGTCTTTCTAACACTTTCAGGGCAGAACTACTCACTACCCTACCAACAAGCGTGCACTAGCTTGTTGTAAAGTCATCTCACTTTCTACTACAGAAAATTACTTTCATCTAATCATTCCCTGGACAGCTGAAACACAACCCTACAACCAAGTTACTCACTTACAAGAGATATCAATGAGTACTTGTTATTTGGTTTAGGTGAAAACATGCTGCAACCACTTGGCTGCACTCAGTTGCTGTATCTTCTGCTAATTGATCTAGTGTGTCAAAGGCAAAAGAATCCATGAAAAAAAAAACTTAATCAGTTTAATTTGTAAAGAAACCCAAGGAATGCCATTACTCCCAGGGACTTCATTGCCTAATTTGTCTTCTGACCTACCTGACACCAATGGGTGCTTGTCTTGCTTATTGCGGATGCAGGGCAGGTTTGCTCAGAAGCAGCAGGAATAGCCAACATGCACTAAGAGTGGCTCCATGAAAGGGAGTGCTGTGTGCTTCAGAGTGGCAGCTCTTTCATTTAGTGCTAAACAATATTTTGGAAAGGTCTGGAACCTTCTCACCAGAAATGGCTGACAGGTGAGTTATCTGGAAGGAGATCCCACTAAGAAATTCAGGCAGGACACTTAAACATCTTATGAGGACTGTCCTAATGAGGAGCAGCTAAGAGAGCTGAGGTTGTTTAGTCTGGAGAAAAGGAGGTTATGGGGGAGACTTTATTGCTCTTTACAACTACCTGAAAGTAAGTTGTAGAGAAGTGGAAGTTAGCTTTTTCTTCCAAGTCACTGGCAATAGAACAAGAGGAAATGGCCTCAGGTTGTGTCAGGGGACGTTTAGATTAGATACCAGGAAAAATTTCTTCACTGGAAGGATGGTGAAGAATTGGAATAGGCTGTCCAGGCAAGTGGTGAAGTTACCATCCCAGACACATTCAAAAATGTGACCCTGGGGCACATGATTTAGTGGGCATGGTGAGATAGGGTTGAAAGTTGGACTGGATGATCTTACAGGTCTCTTCCAATTTTAATGATTCTATAATTCATTATTCTATGACTAAAGATTTTCTTTTGCAGCTAAATAAGAATCAGTAACAAAGAGCAGTCGGGATTTCTTGGGGCCTTTTCTAGCAGAACAGCATAGAGGTCTCTTTTAAAACAAATAAATCAGACTCAGGGTGATTGTGTAAGTCAGACACTCTGCAGAAAGAACAATTTGGCAGAAAGTTACCTCAGCCTGACACCAGCATTTGAAACTGGGACCTTCATGGCTTCTGCGAGCATGTGTTCACCACGTGCAGCCACTGTCGATTTACAGCTGGGGACTTCTGGTTATAAAAATATGTGATGTCAAGGTTTTTCCAACTGTCAAATGTCAAAGGTGAACACAGGCAGAAATTAGAGAGTTGAAATTGTTAAACCTGCACTGCTAAAACTGATTCACAGCAGAGCCAGAAAGAAGCTCTTTTACGTAACCCAAACTTTACACTCTGGTTTCGCAACACAAACTAAAATTGCCTTTTAAATCTATATCGAAGTCAAGCATCTGGTTTTCATGGAGAACCAGAAGCCATATTTTTCAAAGGTTATAACCAGAAAGAAATTGGCATTTGTGTATTCAGCAAAACGTCAGTGAGGTGGTGTCAATAACTTACAAACTTCAAAGTTACTCCATTAGCTGGTCTTTTCAAACATGATCATTTTACACTTTAAAACACACGTTCTCCTCTCTTCCGGTAAACAACAGACATTTTTTAATGTTCCTCATGATTAACAGAGGGCATACCATTGTAAAGTCTTAAATAAAAACAGACTCCTACTAAATTGTTGCATTTAGGATAACCAGCTGGGTTTTTGAGCAGCAGGAGGGTCAAAGTATTAAATTCAATACTCTTAAGAAGAATATGCATTAGAAATAAATGCAAAGGTCTTAAGATCTATCCTAGACTTTCAACAAATTAAAAACAGACACAAAAGAGCAAATGCTATTATGGGTTATAGTTATAGAGATTGTGTGGAAATAAAATGGAGCACATGTGTGCAGCAGGAAAAGGGAAAGATGAATGTATTCCACAGATACGAGTATTGTGAGTTGTGTTTTCAGAAGAGTGAGGAAACAAATCAATAAATGTTTACCTTGATCTTTAGCTCTCTCTAACAGAATGCTCAGAGCATCCAATTTAACCAAACCTGTTAACACAAAACCACTGCCAGCTCTTCAGCACATGAAAAAACAGTTAGTTGTACAATGTACACTGGAAGAACCCAAGGTTGAACAGCCTGACTTGAACATCCTCCCAGATTGGATTGAGCACTATCAAAAACTACAAGCTTTCTTGCTGTATGCACAAGTCCCTCCTAAGAGGGAGCATTTAGGCAGGAGAGCAACAGAGCCAGGGCTGTAGGTCAATGCCAGTTCACAGCTCAGGTTTCCCCATTTGGAATTTCACCCTTCAGTTCCAATCAAAAAATGAATTCCTCACATTCAGCGCTGGCTAATTACTTTTTTGCATGGAAGAGACAGCTAAATTCATCCTGATGCATGAAAGGAAAGTGTGATATATGAGCAAAGTAGATGTAGGATAATGTTATGGATGGTTCCAAAAATCCTGCCAGAAACATACGTCGTTCCTAACGACGGAGCTGTTGCCAACAGTTACTACCTAATGTCTGAGAGACTGCAGTGATTTCATGTTCAAAGGAAAAGCAGAGACGCTGCTAGCTGAGATCCCACACTGCTGTTACTGATGGCAACTGAGAATCTTTAACAACTGGAGAACATTCCTAGAGAAGAGAGTGATCATCACCACATTAAATGCTCTCACTGCATACACTTCTTTGCCCTACCTAGAAGCTTAGAAGTCTTCATCTGACTAAATAATTTTACCTTTTCTCCAGGGTACCCACACATTATAAGTATTAACAGTGAGAATGGGTAACACATGAATATTTCCAAGGTTTTTTTAAAGATGAGAAGAGTGAGCAATACAGAGAACACAAAAATCTTGTTTTTGTTTTAAACCATGGTTTAGAGGTTTAGATTACACATTATGAAGAACTGTTCAAAGACAGAGGAATGAACAGTTTAACCTAATAGCCAAACTCCTACACAACCTGAAGATAAGAAGGGTTATTTGGAAGTTTTAGACACACAAAATTCTTAACATAAATTGTTTTAGCAACTGGCCTTCACAGCTAGTAACCAGCCTGGTGCTTAGCTCACCATTCACCTTCCCACTGAGTATTAAAGGGGTTTTAGTGAGATATTCTGTGGCAATAGCTCCTGAAGTCTGGAGAGGCCCAGTCTCAGCACACAACTGTGCCAGATCAGTGCTGGTTTCACACAATATCAGGTCAGATGTCCCCGACACAGTGCAGTCACTCAGGTCCTGGTGACCTTCAGTCTTTGTGCCAATGTGGACAGTCAGCAGCAACAGGAGGGTGAGAGTACAGCCGCAGCCCAGAATGGAGAGATGGCAAGACAAAGAGCCAAGCTGAGAAGAGCAAAAAGGGTATTTGGCACACATTCTGTCACTTCTGTCCTCTATGCTGTGCAGACTCCCTGCAGCTGGATCAGTGGTATCCCAGAAACCTAAGTCTATATACTACTGCAGAACAGCTTTGCAACACTTGTCAATGAAGAGCAATACTTAAAACAAAAGATACCTGTGTCTGAGATCTAATAGGGAAGCATTAACACTCACAGCTGGCCCTGGGTTTTCTGACATACAAAGAGTCAATAGGAAAACTCTCAAAAAGAATGTTCATAAACATGCTTATCAGAAATAAGAAGCATCTTTAATGAATTATTTGGTGGCATCAAAAATAATTTCACACTTGAAAAGATGAAAAAACAAAGCTCAAGTCTGTATGCAGGAACTACACTGACAGAAAGAGCTCCGAAGTACAGCCCAGGGGAGTACGCTTGGCACAAAGGAGACAGCATGGTAGGACTGTGGCTGGTAGTCCTTGCAGAATGCCACTGTTTCCAAGCTAAAAGCTAGCGGAGTTTAGGTTGGACACTAAGAACAATGTCTTCACCAAAGAGGCTGTCAAACCCTGGAAGAGACTGCCCAGCGCAGTGGTGGAGTTCCCATCTCTGGAGGCATTGAAAACCCATGGAGATGTGATGCTGAGGGCTATGGTTTGTGGTGACTTGGCAGCACTGGGTTAAGAGTTGGACTTAATGAACTAAAAAATCTTTTCCAACCTAAATGATTCTACAATTTCTGAAGTGTTAAAAGAAATACTCTCCATTTTGACAATTTCTAGCAGACAACTGATGGTGTAGAGCCATGAGGTACGCTGCACCCCCATCATGGATGCCTAGACATCTAACAATGCCATAGAACTCTGAAATACATAATTTAAAGCATAGCTCCTTTTACTTTTTTCCTTTTTAAAGGAAAATTTCTTTAATTCCTCCTGCACAGTGGCAGAGGGACCAAGGTAAAGCTTTTCTAGGAAAAAGTCAGTTGATTAAGGAGAGCTGTTGGGTTGACAGTTGGACTTTATGAACTTGGAGATCTCTTCCAACATCAGTGATTCTGTAATTCTATAAGGTCAATAATTCTTGTGAGGGCAAGATTTGGACTGGTCCCCTCAACCTATGACCCAAAGAGATAACATTCCCCTGTAAAACAGGCCACACACCTAACTCACAATAAACTTCTACGTCTTCATTTAAAAGTCCTTCACAAACACTTTTAAACTTCAGCAGCCACACCCTTCTGATGAAGAACTGTCCAACT
The DNA here is from genome assembly GCA_013400115.1 of Rhinopomastus cyanomelas. Taxonomy (NCBI): domain Eukaryota; kingdom Metazoa; phylum Chordata; class Aves; order Bucerotiformes; family Rhinopomastidae; genus Rhinopomastus; species Rhinopomastus cyanomelas. The sequence continues at coordinate 186,747 of VXBP01002973.1, read as the reverse complement.
GTAGCTTTGCGGGGTTTTCCCCTCAAACACTAAAGTATGATTATACGATGGGGAGGAGGAAAAAAATTACAAATTCAAAAAAGGTCATTAATGTGCAAAATGCAAATTGTATCCCATTTGTCAAAGACCTTGGGGAAGTCTAGAGATAATTGAAATGATAGATGAACAGAGGAGACTAACTGCTAATGGTCTGTATATCAATGAATCAATGTCACATTTATGAAGGGCTTTGGGAAATTATTTTAAATTCTTCATCTATAGCTGAAGTTTAGCCTACTTTTTCTTTTTAATGCTGAAAAATTAATGATAAAGTTCAGTTTATAGTTACATAGGTGTAAACCTGTGGTAATTTACTCTCAACAGCAACATACTGAAAAACTAGAAAAGGCTATGCCAGAAATGAATGGACTTCTCAGCTACTGGGGATTATCATAGAATCATTATGGCTGGAAAGGACCTCCAGGATCATCAAATCCAGCCCTCATCCCAACATCTTCCTAACCCCTAGGCCACAGCCTCGAGTGCTCTAGCCACTTGTTTTTTAAACAACTCCAGGGATGGCCCTGGGCAGCCTGTTCCAGTGCCCAACCACTCTCTCAATAAAGAACTTCTTCCTAAGATCCAATCTAAACCTCCCCTGACACAAATTGAGACCATTTCCCCATGTCCTATGATTAGTAATTTGGGAAAAGAAACTGTGATAGAACTAACAGTTTTAATATAACTAAGAGCAACAGGCATTTCAGAGATAATCAAATATAGGACCAGGTCTCACCCTTACAGTATTTTAACCCTTTTGTTCTCCTCTGCTACTCATTTCCTCCAAAACTGGAATAAACTGGAAAAGCAGGGAGTGCGTATAGCACCAACTCCCTTGCTTACCCATTTCCTTTGTACTTCCAGTAACAAACTGAACTGCCTAGAGCAGGGGCTATTTTCAGAGTTACTTGTGGGGCATCTAACAAACAAACAGGGAAAAGAGAAAAGAAAACCAGAAATATTTCCTTTTCAGACAAAAAGTTAAGTAAATCCTGGAGATAACTTTGCTGCAGTTGCACAAAGAATCCTGTTTCCACTTTAGAAGAGAAAAAAACTATAATCCAGTAAGCCACTCTGCAGTCTTCTCTCAGTTGTGTGGGGACCGTAGTAAACCAGTGACAGGGAGAACAAGGCATAAATAAAAATGTTTCAAACTTTAAGAAGCCTATTTGGTTGAACCTGTAAATAGTTTGGGGAGTTTAAAATTATTCCTTTTTTTTTATTACTGATTTTTATTTTTATTATTCCCCCTTCAGTACTTTTCAGCTTTTCTTCCGGCACAACAGGAAGGACTTGAATGAAGGGAAACCAGTAGGACTACCTGCAGGCTTTTCATCAAAACCAAGCTTATTCTAGCAGAAATAAATAAAGCCATCACATGCTATTTAATTTGCAGGTACCAGTGTGCTGAAACAGGTAGTGTCACTATAAAATCACCTGAATTAACCCCCTTCTCATTCCTTCTCTTTCTGAACCAAACCACATGGAGGGAACAAGTAAGAGAGGTGAGATTTTATGAACTATTTTTGATTTGAGAGAGATTTGCTTCATCTGAAAATATTACTATGATCACTTGGCTCATGGAAACATGAACTAATCTGGAAATTACATCTAGATTTCCCCAGCATTTGAATAAGCTTGTTAGATCAAAAACATACAAGTTATTCTCCTATTATAGGATATGGCACATGAGGCAAGCAAGTGAATAAGGCTCTCAGGGAAACATCTCTGTCTGAGAGGAAACTTTGCTGCTCTCTCAGAAAAGGTAACGTATGCAATGCAAGACAAAATTGAGAGACTCTTGAGTTTACTCGATGATCTCAAGGGTCTTTTTCAACCTGAATAGTTCTGTGAAAAAGGTTACACTATATTTTGTGGTCATTACAAGTTACAACCACAAACATTTCTCAAAAGAATCAAGAAGTCCCACTGAGCTACAGAGAAAACGAGGGATTCCTATGTGTGGAACCAGGACTTGATTCTAAACTATCACTGGGGATGGTAGAGATCTGGACCAGGTTCCCTCCGGATAACAACAAACCTTCAAGCAAAACTCATCAGCAAGATCCATACAAAGAAAAGGACCCTCCAATTTCATGTGTTGAGAACAAGCACTGACCATACTGTCATTTCTAATACAGACTTGCAAATAAATACTACAAAATAATAAACATTCTTGGGGAGAAAGTCTTATCTGGATGTTTCAGTTGGTTGGGAAGGCCCAAAACCACACAAAAATAGTGTCTGCATGATGCTGCCTTGCTTATATATCCCATCCTTTCAAAATCTTAATTTCCCTGTCACTCCTCCCTAGCGGAAGCTCAAACTAACTACTCTAAAAACAGTCATGTAACATCTTGCCTCATCAGATATTTTTCTCCTTTTATTTATTAGTATATACATACCAATTGGTGAGTACGAAGGGGAGCAGGAGGGCTCCATCTCCAAGGTATCAGAGCTGCTTTTCTCTCCTGCAGTCTCCTTGATCCTGCCCCTAAGAAAGGGGCATTAACAAGAAAGAGAAGAAAAGGATCCCACCCTTGTTGGACTTGATCTAAAGAGTCTTTTCCAACCTGCATGATTCTATAATTCAAGGACTAAAAGCTCCCACATGGAAAAACAGTTGAGTTTTACAGGAATCTTTAACTTTCCAGTGGTTTCTCTGGCCATCTCAGTTTTGCTGCTTTCCATCTGTGTTGAATTCCACCTGGAAAATTCCACCATTTCATGGAGCACTAAGGGAGCAAAAAATCTTGCCTTTATGCATATTTAGAGGAACACTAATACCCCATCACCATGGTCTCTAGTGCTAGGGGCTATCAGGACAGTTATTTCACCTTGCAGGCAGAGCACGAGGCTCCATTCCAATTGCCACCTCTCTCCGCTGTTGTTACAGGCTCTTAAGTTGCCAATTAATAAAACATTCAATGCCTCCATTTGCTGAAGAACATTTGTTCTGCTAGATTTAAATTTTTTGAATGAGTACAAGGGAACTGATCAGTTATTCTGCACAAGGATGTATCTATTTGCAAGGAACAATTTACACGCAGCCTTTCAGAGACATAATTACTTGCAAGACGAGAGTCTCAGCACACTCTTCCATTTTTATTTTTTAAAAAGGTGTCTTGAAGTCTTAAGTGAAAGATTACCTGCCACTGATTCCCCATCCAGAGAGAAACGTAGGGGAAGCATCTCTCCAGTGAGAAGTCTTGATTTCTGGATAAAATTCTCCTCTTCACTGAGCCCTGAATTTTCTGCTAAGGAAGTCCTGCCTAAATGCACAGATAAATTTGCCCCTTTGTAGGGTGAGTTTTCTTCATGTCACACCCTCCACTTTCTTCTTATTTCCTTAAGGTTTTGTGTTATAGATACATAAACTGTTCATTTCAAACATTCATTATGGAAATGCTGCAAACCCCAAAGATGTTGCAGTCATTTCTTTTACAGCTTTTCTTTCTGTAGTGACATTCATACTGCAGAATAATGTAGACAGTAATTTAATCATAAGGTTTAGAGGTCCAGCAAATGTTACATTTACATAATGTCAGTCTTTCAGCAGATAATTTGGTCCTTTGCGTGTGTTAAAAGATGACATGGCTTGTTAAGATCATCTTAATACGTCTAACCCAACAAATGAATGGCTGGTTTGTTAATCTGCCATATTTTTCTGATTTTCCTAAGGATGACTAGAAAATTCTATTTTCAGTAAATTTACGAGCACCTTCATTCCAGAGTGACAAATCAAAGAGATTGTTAAATCTCAGGGTCTCGAAATCTTCATAAAATGGACACAAGTCCTCACTACACAATAAATACTAAAACTTCCCCTTTGTAAACACTAAATTAGTTATTACTTTGCTTACGTGTACCTTGAGTACATGTGACTGAAGTTACTAAAAAGTGCCTTATAACATTTATAATCTTCTCATAAAGAAATATGGGTATTTTGTAGTTTGGAAAGGTAAGGCTCTTCTTTCTCTTGTCCAATGCTACTAAAGAGGATGAAATGGGATATAGGGAAAATGATGTAGTTTCAGTGCAGTAATGATACTAACACTGGAACCCCAAAAGATAAAATAAAAGATAGTAAATCACTATTATGCAAATAAAAGAAACATGTCTGTACAAAAGATTTCCAAAAAGCACTACTGTGCATTTACATTTAGAAGACTAATAACCTCATCAAATAGCATCCTGGGAGCCTTAACACTGAATACTAATATTTAATACTCTACTTCTGCCTTTTTAATTTTGAAGTTGCATGTTAAAATTGAAATCTCCCTTTTCATTTAAACTTTTACAAGGACCAGGATTTCAAGCAGAAGAAATGTTGCATCATCTGGCCAGGCCAGACTCTGTTAGGCTATTCCTCTATTTTCCTTTGCCTCACTCGTCGGGTTTTAAATGTACTGTAGCTAACCACAGACAAAATCAATATCCCCAAAATTACACCTGCAGCTCACAGCATATTTTGATTATTTACTTGTGTCTTGGAACAATTTCACCACCTTTTAAAATAGAAATGTGTTTACCTAGAGGACAAATTCATAGAGTCTTCTATCAATGAAATATATAATAGGCATCCAAAACAACAGTCTGCAAGAAGCTGGAGAGGCAAGACGGCAGAACGATATGAGAAGAGAGACACTCATTATTCTCCTTAATCCACTCAATTGACAGTTGTTACAAGTTCTACTTCTCCACAGCAGAGAAACACTCATTTGCTCTCCTAGCATTAGATTTTTAAAGGACCATATTTCACCTCTAAAACAATTCTATTTCATCTTGTCATGCACTTAATAACACATGGAAGTACTGCCCCATCCCCGTCATATTTGCGTGGGTTCCTCTCCTGGCAGGATATTGGAGATACAGCAGTAGTCCTTATCAGCCACAGGCTGATGAGAGGCCCAATTTGAGTTGTGATGCAAGGGACAGTGTCAGGGATGGGAAGGTACACAGCTGGTTTGCAATACAAATTTTGAGAAAGCATAAAAATTTAAAGTCAGTAGTTTGCAATCTGTATCCTTTATGAATGATTTTCACTTACTAAAGCATAGAATTTAGGTAGGAAAAGGCCTTTAAGACTAACCATTAACCCAATGTACCAAGCCCACTCTACATAATTTAATGGCTTTTTCCATTCATTATTTGCCTTTAAGTCAAATCCAAACAGCACTTCTATTATATCAAGTTTGAGCTAATAACTTTGGGGAAAACAAGGAAGCCCTACCTCTTCAAAACATAAAACACAGAAGACAACTGTGTATCATCTTAGCATGTTAAAAATGGAACTAGTTAATTTGATTCAGACTTAGATGACAAAAGTTTTAAAACCATCAGAATTAAATCACACTGAGATTTAATTACCACTAAGGTTAAAAAAGGACTCTTTGCTGCTGACACTTAGTTACAGCGAGTTCCAAATTTAGAGGTAAGATGTAGTATTTAAAAGCAACTCAGAATGCACTGAGAAGTTTGTCACCCAACTGATAGAACTATAAGCTTGAGACACTTCTTTTGCAATATTCTTTAGCTTAGTTTGTATCATGGCACTAAGACTGGAAGACTTGGCAAGTGAGGAAATATATTTGATTATGAGTCTTTACATACTTTAAGGAAATTACCTACCAAGGATCTCCCTGAGCCATAGACTGGCACAGATGTTATGACCTGTGGGTCTGTGCTAGGAACACTTTGGAGAAACCATGAGTGATGTCAAACTAGTCTGAAAGTCAGTGTGCATACTGATGTAAAATGAGAACTTTACATGGCAAAATCTCTACAGTTCTTTATGTCAACCAAGCAAAGAACTAAATGGTTTTCATAATTAAACAGTGCAAAGTGCCACATACTGATGTGTTTTCATTGCAGTGTGTCCTTGTCATCTTTCTTGCAGACTTTGCTGTTTACTGATGAAAACAATCTCAACCATTTGGAGTTGTAAAACAAATGCATATAAAACTCCACACTTTAATAAAGAAAGCAGTGAAAAGTTATAGAACTTAGAATCATAAAGCTGTTTTGGTTGAAAGAGACCTGTATGATGATCACATCCCACCGTTAACATAATGCCAGGTCACCACTAACTCATGTCCTTCACGCATTTCCACAGCTTTTTAATTCCTCTTGGGATTAGGACTCCACCACTGCCCTGGGCAGCCTAGGTCAGCACTTGACAATCCTTTCAGAGAATAATTTTTTCCTAATGTCCAACCTAAACGTCATCCTGTCGCTTGTTATGCCACAATGTTCTCATTAGCACTTCTTTAGGAAGGAGTAAGAATCAGAAAACTGCAGCTCTGTGGGGAATGAATGTCACAGCCTACAGCTGAGGCCAGTATAAGCATATCAGTTGCTGCTTGAATTTTATAACTATCACTATCCAGCCTTCGCTGACAAAGATCAGTCCAAATAAAAGCCTTTAGGCTTTATTAGGCTTACCAGGATGAAAGCACACACACATACATACCTGATATGCTCATGAACTGAAACACAGAAAATTTCAAACAGTTGTATTAATTTACGGTGAAAAACATACCTTAATCCTAAAGCCATAAAAAGGTAAGGCATGAAGCTCAAGTTTTGTATTAATATTCTCTACTGTACATTGATGCTGCACAATAAAGGATGACAGAGTATACTTTGCCACTCCTACTTTGTAAACAAACCTTATTCATCATTAGGAATGAGGACCTACTTCGGATTCTGGTACCAAACTCTCAAATAACTTTGCTGGGAGCCAAATCCATCCTCTGTCAGTGTCAAAAACAGATATGTGATATGCAACCTGCCCACTTTCCCTGAGAACCCACAGTCAGGAATAACTAGAATTGAAATAAACCTGTCATAATCCCTGCTAACACCACTCCTCTTCCTCTTACTGTAAGAGGGAGTCACACAGTGAATAGCAAAGCAAAACCTTTCTGACCTATAGGTTTTTCATACGTGAAGGTCACATGCTTAATTTGCCATTTACCGAAGCCTCCAAACTCGGCAGCAGAGGGAGACAGCATGGTTGCCAAAATAACTAAAGAGAATGCAGACTAGACAGAATAGTAATGGTAAAAGCCTTGGGAGGGATCACAGAAATCACAGAATGTTAGGATTGAAAGGGACCTTGAAAGACCATCTAGTCCGATCCCTCCGCCAAAGCATGATCACCTAGATCAAGTTCACAGAATCACAGAACATTAGGGAAAGGGACCTCAAAAGATCATCTAGTCCAATCCCCCTGCCACAGCAGAATAACCTAGACCAAGTCACGCAAGTTGCACAGGAACATGTCCACCTGGGTTTTAACCATCTCCAGAAGAGACTCCACAACCCCCTGGGCAGCCCCTTCCAGTGCTCTGTCACCCTCACAGTGAAGAAGTTCCTTCTCATATTTATGTGGAACCTCCTATGTTCCAGCTCACAACCATTGTCCCTTGTTCTATCATTAGATTACATTGACAAGAGCCAGGCTCCATCCGTCTGACACCCACCCTTCACATATTTATCAACATGCATGAGGTCACTCCTCAGTCTCCTTTTTTCCCAAGCCAGAGAGACCCAGCTTCCTCAGCCTTTCCTTATAAGGGAGATGTTCCACTCCCTTGATCATCTTGGTGGCTCTGCATTCAACTCTCTCCAGCAGTTCTGTGTCCTTTTGGAACTGATGGGCCTAGAACTGTACACAATACTCCTGATGCGGTCTCACCAGGGCAGACTAGAGGGGAAGGAGAACCACTCTTCTGATCCACCCCAGGATACTGTTAGCCTTCTTGGCCACAAGGGCACATTGCTGGCTCATGGTCATCCTGCTGTCCCCCAGGACTCCCAGGTCCCTTTCTCCTACACTGCTCTCCAACAGGTCAATCCCCAACCTATACTGGTACCTGGGGTTGTTTTTTCCCAGATGCAAGACTCTACACTTACCCTTGTTATAGCTTATTAAATTTCTTCCCACCTGCTCTCCAGCCTGTGCGCATCCAGCTGAATGGCAACACAGTCTGCTGGGGTGTCAGCCACCCCTCCCAGCTTTGTGTCATCAGTGAACTTGTTGACAGTGCACCCTAATCCCTCATCCAAGTCATTAATGAATAGATTGAATAGGACTATTCCCAATACCAACACTTGGGGGACTTCACTAGGTACAGGCCTCCAACTAAACTGTCCCATTGACCACTACTCTCTGGCTTCTATCCTGCAGCCAGTTCACTATCCACCTCATTACCTGATCATCCAGATCACACTGCCTCAGTTTGCCTAAAAGCATGCTGTGGAAGACTGTGTCAAATGCTTTACTCACGTCAAGATAGAACACATCCACTGCTGTGTCACCATCTTTGCCACCTGGTTGTCCCCATAAAAGGCTATCTGGTTGGTCAAGCATGACTTTCCCTTTGGTGAAGCCGTGCTGACTGTCTCTAATGACCCTCTTGTCCTTGTTGTGCCTAGAGTCCGCATGAAAGACAAGTTGTTCCATCATGTTTCTGGGGATGGAGGTGAGGCTGACCTGTCTATAGTTACTTGGGTCCTACTTCTTACCCTTTTTGAAGACTGGAGTGACATTTGCTATCCTCCAGTGCCCAGGCACCTCTCCTGTGCCCCACGACTTAGCAATGATGAGNTAAGGGAGGTGCTCCACGTCCTTCATCATCTTCGTTCATCAAGCAAGGCAAACTCCTCTCTTGTCCCAACTTCCTCTGAGGCCTCAGTACTTTGTGGCTCAGCAGGATAACCTCCTATAGTATGGACAGAGACAAAAAAGGCATTCAGTAATTCCACTTTCTCTGTCACCAGGGCACCTGCCCCATTCAACAGTGGGTCTACATTGCCTTGAGTTAGTTTTATCTGCGATGTATTTGAAGAAGCTCTTTCTGTTGCCCTGGTGCTAAAAATACCTGCAACCTCAACTACTTATCAATAAACTAATTCATACAAGTCCCCTCCAATGCACAGGAGAATCCTTTAGTTACCCAATGTGCAAAACATCTCTCCTACATGGACTATGCTGCTCAAAACATGTAAGCCCCTAGGCTGGTGACATGGCAAAGCCTGAAGGTGTCAGTCTAAAATGGGCAAGATGAGAAAGAAGACCTTTGATTTAATTAGGCCACAACTTTATTAACCTATTTCTTCAGGGAACTAGCAGGAATAGCTCACACAGTGTAGACCATGATTCATTTTTTAATCATTTCTGTCTGGTAAAGAGCTGTGTCAGTGTTTCTCCTCCCTCCTCCTCTACATATCCAATATCCTCTGAGTAATATCAAAGGGATCCAGGTGGGAGGGGGGTGACTTTACTATCAACTTCTATGCTGTACTCCATTTCTTTATAAGGACAACCTCAGTTCCCCAAGGAAGAAATACTTGCACAGGCAATGCAAAGCCGTTCGGTTCCTTCTCCTTGATCCCAACTGAGTATGGAGATAATGAACAGATCCTCTACAGAATTTCCCACTGGGAAGGTAGACATTAATATCTTGGGAAAAAACTTCACACAAATCAAATACAATATATTCAGAGGATAATTATGCATTCACATTATTCCTGCTCTCTTTTGGTGCTGCCACCACCTGAAGGGAAGGTCGGATAAATCCCAAGTCCTCCATATACAAATACTAAATGCATCCTGTTTACATGCAGAGCACTTCCTGGAGAATTAGCCCACCTGGTCTTGTGTTGACCAATCAAGAAGTGTTTTGCCTTTGAATTACAAATTTCCAGGGCAATTGCCATTTGAAGACCTGACACACAGTAGAAATCATCATCATCATCATCTTTTTATAGAAACACATTCAGATGAAGACACCATAACCAACTTTTACAGCACGTGCAACTTCTGAGCCAAGCACTCTGCAGGCATAGCTCCAAAGGCTTCAGAGTTACACCAAGACAGAATACGTTAATTGTCTGGCCAAGAGCACAAAACCCCCCACATTCTTGTTATTGTTGTTGGAAACCAAACAACAAGCAATTCATTATTGCACTGTAATTCAGTGCAATTTATTGGTTGATTTGCTGTGAGGGATTTTAGCTACATACTAATACACATACTATAAAAAGAATGCAAATTCAGTAATGCAAGAAATTAACCTTTAACGTCTTCCTATGCTTTGGGAACAGTACTTGGCCAAAAGCTCTTACAGTAATAAAGTAGTGACCCATAGCAAAGAATAAATGTCAGAGTGAAATGATAACAGCAAGCCTATTTGCCAGAAAGTGGTAATTTATAAGATTTTAATTTGAGATCATCATGGGGGGTCAGCCTTATCAAATAATTCAAAATGTAGGTCACAATTATAGACCTTGAAGTGTGGTTCTGCTCTGAAATGTGACTGTAAAAATGGCATATTTATTATTTCTAAATGATTTCTTTATCAGATGCATTGAGTTTACAAGTAAAATGCTAATGGGACTAGTACGCTTTTTGCTTTCCCTAATTTTTGTATTTGTGTAGCTCACTGATTTCACCGGTTATTTCTGATGTATGTTATCCTAAAGGGAAAATCCAACCTCTCAGTTTCTCACCTTCCTACTTAAAGCCTCGCAGAATCAAATTATGTCCTTGTTGTTATTCGTGTCACCAAAAGCTCTCAACAAATTTACACGTTTCTAAACTGATTGTAACTTAAATTAAAAAAAAAATCCTGTTCTTTCAATAATAAGGAAAACAAAATCCAATTCTAACTTTAGGCAAATTCTTTGGGTGGTGTCAATCAGGGCAACCCCACCTAAATCAGTGGAGTTCACCAACACACAACTTTCTCTACAGTGCTGTCTCTTGTTTTTGATGGCTCTTCATGTCTAACAGCAGAAGGCGAAAAGGCATTTAACACATTTTCAAATCTCCCTGCCCAAATCAGTAACTATGAAATGCTATTACCTGTCTGGAGCAGATCGCAAGGTATGGCTGGAATCCAGCATGTGTTTTAAAGAGAACCACACAAAGTAGGAGGTCCAGGAAGAAAGATCCAACAAACACACTTCTTGCCTTTTCTCACATTTTTGACACCTGTAAACCCCCAGTTCCAGGTGGATTTTTCATATAACACAGTTTAATTGCTTATTAGTCCCAGCACCTCAGCCTATTTTCTGAGATGCTTTTGGATCAGTTCTTAGTCCATTTCCAGAGAAACAAAATTAATTATAATGAAGGGAGAGAAAGAAACAAGAGACTGGTGAGTGAAACCCACTGGCTAAAGACAAGTGTGTTTCTTCTACCATCACTTGTGCAAAGGTATGGGACAGCAATGTTGTTCACGTGTATGAGGGACCTTGCCTGTCAGTAGTGCTCACAGTGAGGCTATTCAATATTAGTGATGCTATCCATCCTTGTCTTGAGAGCCTCTACTTTTGAGTCTTTTTTTCCTTTGAACCACAATGAAAGTTATAAAGGCTGCAGAAGTCCTTACTCCTCTCACTAACAAAACATGCCATAAAAATAAAGAATGAACTCATCAGGTACAACAGGTTGATTCTCCTTTTCATTCCACAACATGGAATTGATCAGAGTTCAATTAAATCAAAGCAACACAAGTGAGAAGATGACATGAAATATCTCCATAGTCTTCATTCAGAATAGGGTCATATTCTAGTTTTGTCATGTTTCCAATTTCAATTAATAATTTTATTTATTAATAATTACATTTCTGCTGTAATTCTGCCTTTTGACATTCTTCTATCACAAATTTTTGTAAGGCAGCCTCTGCACTCATAAAACTCAATATAGACATGCAAACAGGTGATCACAACATACTGAAGTCTGTAGCTGTCTGTCCTGAAGAAAAAAAACCCAACCACGAGAACACATACTGCATGGGATTGCTGAACTCCACTATTTCAACATGTAAAACTCTGCTGTTATTTCAACCCATTTTTAAATTGATCTTCCCCAAGAGAGGGCATGACTGGGCAGTTCTACAGACTGGAGAGCTGAAGAGTGTTGTCAGGGCATGACAACTGAGCCTGAGGAAGCGTAACGTTGAGTAGAATGCCTTTCATTATAAAACAAGACAGAAGAAATGTGACAAATTATTATTTACAGACAATTTATTGCTTAATGGCCTGAAGTTACACCAAGGGTTGTTAGAGCTGATAAGACAGTCCTTAACCATAGTAACTATCTATACACTGGGATTAATGTTACGATGATGTTCAAGCAATGGTTTATAACTCCAAATATTGGCAGAAGCAACCAATTTTCTGTCTCTTGGAAAGCAGAGGATCTTACATTAAGTAAAGTAGAATTGAAAAGTAAGGAGGTGGGGTTGGGGGGAGAAAGAAGAACTCCTGCCCTCCAAATGAATAGGTTTCACTTACAGTTCATGTGTTTGAAAACACATAATTATGTGTCAGGAAAGAGAACACAAAGTAATGCACTGAAAACACCTTTCTGCTCCTCTCTTCCAGGCTAAGTCAGGGTTCATGCAGCATTTTAAGACTGATTCAGACACAAAAAAAAACCAAGCTAGCTTTTAGGAGGCACATGCCTGGCAGTACGTGCTTGGTCACAAATACACATGAAACAACTGGAGATCTCCCAGAGGCAGCTAATATTTTGTCTACCAACAAAAAGTCTGAAACCACATCCTTTTAATGATACCTATTCTCTTCTAAGACTCAATGGACAGTCTACATTTCAGTATAAAAATCTGAACAGTTGACAGTAAGAGCCAAAACAAGCCCAAACTCAGCCCTAACAAAAAATGCAGACCAGCCAGAACTGTTTAAGAAAGTCCACCAGGGTGCCAAATCCCACAATAGCAAGTTATCTCATTAAATTTTTAACATTCTACTGCTGATCCAGACTGGATCATTTCTCTCCTTGAGTCATCTACCTTGAGCTTCCAGATGAGTCTAGAGCAAATGCAAGCTGAGGAGCAGCAAAGGTTGGGTTCTTATTAGAACACTTTTCTTGTTCTTACGAAAGATCAAAACCGGGTTGATTAATATTAGAATTATAGATATTCACATGCAGAAAGAACTTTGAAATAAAAGCACAATGTGTTTCAGTTAGCACATCTGAATATTTTGTACCTTTGCTTACACTGGAGAACAACAGAGAGGGAGTTTTGCAGCTGTTGTACCATTTGATCTTATCCGTACTTCTCCTCATGCAGTTCTTGCACTGGTGTCTGAGCACAGTAAAGGCTTCTATGTACTACTGGGATATAAAGGAAAAAAATCCAGTACATTGTTTAGGTGGTTTTTTTTCCTTTGCTACTATTAAAACAAACCATATTTTAAGTGGTAGGAAGCTCTCAGAAAATATACTGGCCTTTTGGCATTTCAACACCTTGTGTGTCATCTCACTGCTTTCTTCTCCCTTATGTGGCTCCATTGCTCTTGCAAAACACCTATGGGTGTGGAAGTATTTATTCTCTTATATATTTTCTGTATAGTTTGTCAAAGGATGGTGAAAAGTGTCTGTGTGCAGAGAGGGTGGAAGAGAAATGTAATTACTCCTGCATGATCTATTTATTTCCGAAGTTGGACACAAGTCATTGCCATGACATTTTCATTTTCCTAGATACACGACTGGATTCTAATCTCATTTGTGCTGGTGTAACTGCAGAAGGGTCAGCAAGCTTTCCCCCCCCCATCTGCATTTAGGTTGTGATAAGTAGCAGCAGGAATCAGGCCTGTAACCCTTGATTGTTAATTCTGGTTCACCTCTTGTATATAACAGGAGCTGTCAAAAAGATTTTGGAAAACTGTCAATCTCTGGTAAGAGATAAAAGTCTTGATTAATAAAAGTAATTTAAAGCTAAGTTTGTTCTATTGGAAAGAGAGGTCATTGGCAGCATGGTGTCAAGAAGCCAATATTTTTCAAACATATGGTATTCTTAGGGGAAATCAAAGAGAAGTCTATTCAGAGACTCCCGCCAAGTGAGCTAACAACTCCATTTAACAAAACAAAATCAGCCTGATGCTTAGAACACTTAACAAATAAAAAGCAAAGCAAAACACAGACCAAAGTAAAATTACCTCCATGATCAAATCAGAAGCTGAAGGACCAACGTGTGTCAGTATGTTGGGGAGTTTTGCTTTCAGGGCACCATAAGACAAACAGAAATCTTCAACAGTGAAAATTGAGTTATCCAAGATTCTCTTCTGTTGTTCCATGATTTATCAAGAAGCTGCTCAAAAAGACAAGTCTAAAGCTCTGCTCAAACAGACAAAGTCAAAATAAAGACTCCACAGGAGTTGATATAATCTCACTCGGCCTGACTGTCTCTTTGCACCTTTTTACCAAGGTGGGTGCTGTCTTTGATAACAGCCACGGGGGTAGCATTATTACAGCAGGCAAAGATTCCATGCAAGGTTTGTACTCATCAAGATATTCCATGTGTAGGTCTGCAAAACACCCGCAGCCGAGGCCACCATCATTTACGACACCCTTCAAAAACATAACTAATCAATAAAGGGCATTCCCAAGCTAGGCTCAGTGTGCTTTTCTGGACCCACCAGTCAGCAGATAGGACAGCATAACACTCACTGACTGTTTAACTTGTGATAAATTTCAAGGAAATAGAAAGAGAAACCCTAAGAGAAATTCTGACACTAACTATCAGGTTGTGAAACCTTTCAGCTTAGTCTTTTAATTTCTACAGAAAGCAGCAAGACGTTCTTCAAAAGAGAAAAAAAATAAATTAATAAACTTCTCCTATGAGGACAGACTGCACCAGTGGGGGTTGTTCAGCCTGGAGAAAAAGAGGTTCTGAGGTGAACTTACTCCAGCCTTTCAGCACTTAAAGGGAGTCTTCAAAAAGATGGGCAGAGTCTTTTGAGCAGGCCCTTGTGACAGGACAAGGGGTGATGGTTTTAAACTCCAAGAGGATTGATTTAGACTAGATATTAGGAAGAAATATGTTTACAATGTGGGTGGTGAAATTTGAACAGGTTGCCCAGAGAGGTGGTCAGCGCCTCATCTCTTGACACATTCAGGATCAGGCTGGATGCGGCCCTGAGCAATCTGCTGGAGCTGATGTTCCTGCTCACTGCAGGGAGGTTGGGCTAGATGACCTTTCAAGGTCCCTTCCAACTCTGATATATTCTAAGATTCTATGAAATCCAGCCACTTTGGTCCAAATTTCAAATTTGGAGGAGCTATAACAAGGCTCCAACTGGAACAGTGAGGGTCACCTCCTGTTAAACTGTCACCCTCACACTTTGAATGCCTAGCTTGAAAAGTAAGATGCCTTTTCCTTGTTCAAGTTACTAGAGGCTATAGAAAAGAAGAAAAAAAAGTCAAGCTTCCTTGTGCGACTCCAGGAAGGTATGCTGCTACAGCTCGAGGATGCGTGTATGTTGCATATAGCTAACTAGATACATGACAACATGCACTGGAGATGAAACCAAAGCAAATGCCAGCATGATATATTGTGTCAGTAACATCAGAGGAGAAGGGGAGGGGAAGTAAGTGTGAAAATCAAACAGAGTGCTTGGGAAAGAAAGCTAATTTTGAGTTTGATGTGCACAAGTGACACTCATTAAAAACTGCTGAGTGCATGTGAGAGGATGCCACCTGGGATTATGCAACTGCTAATTAACATTTAACACCATTTGCTAACCTTATAAAATATTCTTAGCCTGCTGAAGGCTTCTTCATAACAAGCACAATGAAGGGAAAAAAAAACACCTGACAACCCACCCAGCACCTAGCAACAGCAAATGAAATGGGAAAACTTCATAAAGTTTTTAAAGCAACACAGATTTGCTTAAAGGGATCCTGCCAACTAGTAGAAAAATTGTTCTTAAATACATGTTTTTTCTTGCAGAATTTGATGCTATGCATCTCCAGATGTCCTGCTTGGGACTGCGAAGGAGAGCATGGTCTATCAACAGGTGAAGACTGTGTTTGTGACCCTGCTCTCACTCACTTGTGGGCAAACAGGAATGCGCTTTACAGTGCAAACACATCCCAACTGGTCAAGATCCCATCATTCTGCTGCTTTGCCAGAAGCATTGATCTTCCTGCTTCTGGTTTTCATAGACTCACTGAAAAAAAAAATCTTTGAGATGATTGAGTCCAACCTAACAGTGCCAAATCCACAACTAAGCTATCCTAAGCACCACGTCTACAAAACACCTCCCACGCATATATTAACATTAAATTAATACACAAAGTGGCACATATGAATATTAACTATTTTCCAGCACAGCACCCAATTTCACCCTCAACAATACCCTCCTACTTACTGTGAGCCACAACTGAGAGGATTATGTGAGGTATGTCACCCTTGAGATTTAGCATGAGCCTTGCAATAGCTGCTAGTTTTCTCCAAAAATAACTTTCTTCTGGATTCATGTCACCACCCAACAGATGAATCCTGGTTTCTAGTTCTCTCTGTAACAGTGGTCAGAGGCAATACAGACTCAGAGGCACCCAGCATACATATAAAATAGTAATTCTGAGAAGCTGGGTAGGAAGTAGAGGAGAAAAGAATAAGCAAAAAGAACAGGACAAGGTGGATAGAAAACAGATAATACAATAATAGGTAAGGAGACAAGAAGACCTGAGCCTGTTGGGATGGATCATACTAGTGAGACGAAAAGGACACTTTTGCTGATTCAGCACAAAGTTTAAGGAGTCTGAGAAATTGTACTCTGAACCACTGAAAACAATCAAAGCCCAAAGCAACAAAGTTTATAGAGCATGTTTGGGTTTGGCCGTTCATGCTGCATGTTTACGCTGAGCACTTCAGAGTTTTAACAAAGAAAGGAGATGGTATGGCCAAACCCAAACAGAGGCTACTTTTACAGGCCCAGTGCAGAGCTATCTCAGCAGATCTCCCTGCAGTAACAATATGGTTCTTTGCAGCTACAAGACACTTATAAAAACCTGGGAGCTTTCCAGGCTTTTATATGTCCCAGAAAGTGGGGTTTCTTTATAAAGAAACATAAACATTCAATGATGTACGTGTACACTAAAACTTTATGAAACAAAGGTGGCCCCATGTTATCTTAGATATGGCCCAAACAGCAGAACACAGACATATTTAGATAGATTTTAATTAATATATTGGTATTCAAGTATACTCAGGAGGATTCTTGTCTTTTTTCCCTGGCTTCAAGACGAACTTGCTAACTGAATGGTTAAACGCTTTCCACAGCAGCAAGACAGAGATTCTCCCTCTTTTTACTGGGAAAAAAAGAATGGGATTAACACTTACAAATAATTCTTCACTGCAATCAAAGTCTTTTATAACAGAGTAATAATCTCCAGCACTTTCAGATGTTTCACAGTTTAACTATGTTTTTAAGTTTAATAGATAACAACAATTTTTGATGTAATTTATCTATACCCCAAAGGTGCAACGTGTTGCCTTGCAGTTCCCTGTTATAATTAACAGCTACTATGGAACTTCTACGGTGAGTAATGGATAACAAGAACAACATGTATTCAGGGAAGACTGAGTATACAGAAAACAATCAAGGGTATTTCTCTGAAGGAGAAGTGTAAAAGAGGGAAGAGTTTTAGTATACAAGCAGCATCGATGCTCCAGCTGCAACATGAAAGACCAAGACCAAGGAACAGAGAGAACTAGTAGAAAAATTGTTTTTAAATAAATGTTTTTTCTTGCAGAATTTGATGCTGTGCATCTCCAGATGTCCTGCTTGGGACTGTCCACACCTCCTACCCTTCTGTTTCTATGTGGCACCATTAAGGAGAGCTCTGGAGCAGTACCCAGAGGAGGACATCATGGCACATCCAAAAGGAAAGGCTGTAACTTGTACAGATAATATAGTCTCTAAATAGAAGATGCCAACATACCAAAGAAAAACACAGATGCCTAGGGCAAATATTCCCTCTGTCATTAAAAATATTCACCTTCTCATGGACTCAGTTCAGTAAGTGCCCCACAGTATCACTGTATCCTGGACTAAGTGAGACCACTCAGCAGGATGATTCTTCATGACCAGCATCAACATTCATTTCTAAATGTACCTATCCTCCAGTTTGGATTTACAAACCCCAGGTATTGGTTTTTCTACTTATGAATTGCAAAACCTATGCTGAGAAAATTGAATGACACTTAGATCATTATTTATTTTTGTTTATTTTTTATCATTGAACATTGTTATAAAAACTGAAAAATTGTGGTCTTCTATGAAATGGCTTCTGTTTAAAATGTGAAAATATACTTGCACATAAAGATACTCCTTTTGCAGAGAACCCAGAGAGATAAAGCTTACTGATTGTCGTGAGCTGTCATCTTCATAGGAAAAAGAGGGGAAAGAAAAGATCAAACACAGACTTTTAAAATCTGCCTAGAGCTTCTAACCCTTCAGCTAATAAAAGAAAAACAGTAAATCAGCTTTAAAAATATACTGCCCAAAATTCTGTGTTCCTAGGAAAGCATGGATCTTAAAAATATTACACCACATGTAAGAAGGAAGAAAAAAAACCCAGAGACCTTATCTCATATGCCAGAAGGAAATAGAACAATTAAAAATAAAATCCCAGGCTTGAAAAGCCAACTCAAAGGCTGCCATTATGCGGAAAAAGAAGGATATTGATAAATAAGTCAGAGATGTGATTTTATTTTTTTAAAAAACCATTTTGCCAGATTCTTCTAATGAGTGAACCTGCTGTTTATATCATCAAGTTATTATTTCAGAATTTTTCTTACTACTTCATTTACTAGATATCTGAGTTGAGAAAGACACTGACAGGAAATTTCAGGACATGCTTAGAACACTTTTGTTGAAGTGTGTTGTCAACTTGCCTGTATTAGGTGTGTTCATAACTGTCTAGGCTTCCCTTATTAACATGTTTCTGTCTGTACCCAACAATGTGCCTTGGATTTTCTGTAGCTAAGAGCTGATTACTTGCTCCACCATGTCCACCAGCTGCTTCAAAGGGCATCAAATCCACGATCTATCAGAATAATTAATTCTGAGAGCTACACAGCCAGCAGAAATGCTACTGTAGATTCACAGGCTTCCACAAGAAACCAGGACATTTGCTGTGGTTCACTGGGAAATAAAACTTTTCACTAGCACTGGAAAAGCATCAAAAGTTCATATTCCTTCCTGACAGTTGTACCTTTTGTTTATTTGCACTTGATAACACCAACAATGTATTGGAATTTTCCATTCTACTTCGGTAAGTGGGATTTTTGAGCAAATCTCTAGTTGTGCTGAATGAACTTTTACAATTTGCCCAACAAACTTTAACATGAAGTTTTGTTAAGACACAACTTGGTACAATTGTTACTGTAGGACATTTCTTGATGGAACTCAAGGTATAAAACAGCAGTATCAAAAAGGAAACTAATTGGAATTTTCTGCTCTTCAGAGGAAATTTGGGATGCACTTCTACCTCCTAAAACTACAGGAAGAAGACCTAGTGCTACCCTGACTGGTAAGCGGTGTCCCTGCCCATGGCAGGAGGTTGGAACTAGATGCTCTCTGAAGTCATAGAATCATAGAGTCCCTTCCAACTCAAATCATTCTGTGATTCTACAGCAACAACAGCATCAAAACAAGACAAATTTATAAGCAGTAGGTTACATAAATTGAAAAGAAAATGAAGTTTTTCCTATTTTTGCAAAAAAGCTACAGCCAATGAAGGCAAGGTGTTTTCTACTAAAACATACACTTCATTCATTCTTCATTCATGTGTATGAAGCAGCAGGGATAAATTTCATTCTGCCTCTAAACACTGTGCCTTTAAATCACCCTTAGATTTATGACTAGTAGGATAAAAAGAATTGTGAGAGTTTAAACCCTCTGCTTTCCCTTCTCAGTAAAGACAGTTTCATATCTGCTGACACAAAAGGACCTTACTACAATTCAACTTTTCACTGCCAGAAACTTTGTGGCAAGCAGAGGAAAATTAAGATTGTTCTCTACTAGCCACACGTGTAGTGTTTTGTGTAAGAAACCCAAGTACATATAAACACACACACATTGATGCCCAACAGTGATGATGGCCACACAGTCCCTGAAACCAAGTATGGGTCGCCTTAAACTTTGTTTACGAGGTCTTACCCACCCTTGATTTCTGGAGCCATGTGGAGCTGCACCTCTGCAGAAGCCAGTGTGGGGCAAAAGATGCTGAGTGTGACATCTGTCTGCACCCAGTCCTCATGGATTGATTAGAAACCAAAGCAGGTTTGGCCAAGAAACACATTCACCTGATCTAATGACATATTTCCTGCACAACATTCTTCTTACATAATTTGTACTGCCTCCACTGCACTTTACTGGAACTAATAAACATTCCACACTTACTCTGCAATGCATTTTCTCCCTGCAAGACAGCCTATTTGCTATTAGCATGTAAACTGCACACTTGCCAGTCAGGCTAACCTCATCAATCTTGTCAAAGGCAGAGGAGCTTGTACCCTCTTTACAATATTTCTGGGATTGCACTTTTAAGTTATTCATCCATCTGAGGGGGAGAAAAAAAATTCTTAAAGATTTCATCTCTAGACTTCAGAAATAGGAGATATTAATGGAAGGAAAAAGGATTACTTGAGTTATTTTTATATTCACACTAGAATTTAACCCAGAGGAATCCACTTTTGTGTTTCCCAGAAGAATATATTACAATTTCATCCCTGCTTTGAATTAAGAAAGCAGAATGAAGGAATTAAGATTTATTTTTTTTTAAATAACTATTAAAACCATGCTGTGGATTTTCTGTGTTTATTCTCTCCCTCAAATAAAGGCTAGCAAGTCACCCCCTGAAGAGCAGAATAAATTAAGCATGTCCCATATTACACAGCTTCTTATTCTGGGTCTGACTTCAACAGTATTGCATGCTTCTGCACTGCATGGAGATGATCTTAATGGCTTGAAGAAGAGGGCTCTCACCACAAGCTGCCAAGATGCCCTGAAAGAAAGCCTCTACTGGGAAGAGCCTCCAGCTGCAACAACATAAGAAAAGAGGAGAGCTGGAGCGTCCCTGATGATGTGGCCTAGAAGGCAAATCCCATCATGGGCTGCATCTAGAGCAACAAGGCCAGTAAATCAAGAGACACAATCCCGCCTCTCCACTCTGTCCTGGTGAGTTCGCCTCCAGCTCTGGAGTCCCAAACACAAGGAGGACAAACCTCCAGATACAGCCATGAAAATATTGAGAGGTCTGGAACACCTCTCGTATGAAGGCAGGCTGAGAGGCTGTTCTGCCTGAAGAGAAGGCTTATAATGACCTTCCAATTCATGAAAGGGGCCTATCAGAAGGCTGGGGAAGACTGCTCACAAGGATGGGGAACAAAAGGATGAGGGGCTATGGTTTAAGCTGGAAAAGGGGAGATTTAGGTTAGACATCAGGAAAAAGTTCTTTAATCTGAGGGTGGTGGATCACAGGAACAGGTTGCCTAGAGAGGTGGTGGAGGCCTCATCCCTGGAGACATTCAGAGTCAGGCTTGATGGGGTTCTGGGCAATCTGGTCCAGTGAGTGATGACCCTGCTTGTTGTAGGGAGGTTTGACTAGATGAGCTTTGGAAGTCCTTCCAACTCTATGATTCTATGTCATCTGGTTTATGCAGAAGCCCTCTGCTCTCTTCATGTTCTCTTGTTATTTCCCAAGACAAAAACTGCATCTGGACTATGGGATATGACAATTGCTGCAGGGCAGAGATTTGGTCTAGTCTTGAATCTATTTGTACTTTTGGGGGCTCCACATGCTGTAACACATTTTATACTGTTTGAAAAATTGATTTTTCACTATCTCTGAAATGGAGGTGTGGGCAGGAGGAGGAGAAAGGGGAATTATAAGCCTCACTTGAGACTGTACAAGAAAACCACCAAGATATTAGAACGATCTTTTTAAATTTCACATCTGATATTTTAGAACCAATTCCTGAATTCCTCTGAAGGGCTTGTGAATGAAGAATTTCAGTATGTTGCCTATGCCTGAACTAATATGAGGCTTCATTAGGTAGAGGCAAACGCAAAACCTAAAACACTAGACCTCAAACTGCAAAACTGTTTGCTATTTCAGAAGCTCCATTGTGTAGCAGTGCTGCTTTCTAGCAAAGCTCTTCAAGATGGTATTTCACAAAATGAACATTTTGCTCATGATGTGAACAAAAGCTTTTGCTAGTGGCAGGAGGAGGCAAAAAGCATCCACATTATTTCAGAGTGGCTGTTGTACAGCAATTACTTTGCATAAAATCTTTCATAATGAATTAAAAACATGGCGTTAGTGCAGCAGCCAGTCTGATATAGCAGATAATCCATCACTGAAATGATTCATAAATTAAATCATCCTCAACTAAGGCCATCAGGTATCATCAGATAATAGCTCCTAAGGAGTCATTAGGGCCATTCTGTCAATAATGCATAAACTTCATGACCCTTTTAACTCTCACTGCCCCTTGGATCCATACAACCCATCGCTCTTTCTCCCCACCCCTCATTGCTACTCGCTGTTGTCTCACCCTCACAGAAGTCAATGAGGCTTCTGCGAGGAATCTCCAGCAACAAACCCTCCTTCCCGTCATCTTGATTTTTACAAACACTGAAAATCAAGCTCAGCAGTGCTGCTGTGGCTGAAGCTGTGTGCAGAGGACATGGAGAAACAGAAGAAGTTAAGGATTAAACACCCACTTGGCTCATATTGCCAAAGCTTTGCCCAAGCCATCATTTGTGTGATACACATCATTCACAAAGATAGGCTTGTTCAGTTGGTTTAACAGCCACCTATTTTGTTAATCCTTCTCAGTTTTCTGCTTTCACATTGTGGCTTCATTTACAATTTCATTGACAAAAATTGATAAATCCAGGAAAGTCAGTCCTGCCTGACATGGTCACACAGATTTCCACCATAACCCTACAAATACCAGACTGAAATGACAACCTACTTGCTAAATGCCAAAGTGATGCCAGCTAGAAGGCACTTCCTGTAGCCTGAGGAAACTATAGAAAGCATTTCAGCAGTTACCACCAAAAAAAAAGAGGCTCTCAAAGTGAATTGGTTTGCATCACAAAGCAAAACTGGAACTTCAAATCTGAAATACATTAGTTGGGGAATAGAACAGTTGAATATTAAATTCTAGTCTGATATTTCACAGCCCTCATTTGAAACAAGCTATTTCCAGAGGTTTGTATGAGCAGAATAAAAATTATGGCCAAATTCACAGAAAAGTGTATTACTATGAAACAGCAGTATATGAGGTTATGCCTTTATTAGTTTAAGGACAACTATACAGAGGAGGAAGATTTTATTTAAGAACTTGAGTAAATTCAGAAATTTGTTTTGCTACTTACAAGAATCATCCTGCAACTGTGTGACAAACACCCGACAAGCAACTGTCCAACTACACCTTTTAGAAGATTTATCAAAAGAATAAATAACCCCTTCCCATTTTAGATCAATATATGTACAAAAGAATTTGTAGTTTGAATCAAATCTCTGCAGAAAAGCATTGAACAGTTGGGAGGTTTGTTTGCTAGAAAGAAGACCTAAAATTCCAAGCTGATGTTGGGATGCCCTTTACAAGGTAGCACAGTGCAAGGCTGTGTAATCTGCAGCTGCACACACCTAGCCTACAACACAGCCTACCTCATTACTGCAGCTTTGGCAATTTCATTGCTATTCATCTTACACCTCGCAGAGTTCACTGGCGGATCAGTCACATCAATTACTGCTTTACACTACGAGGCTCTGATATTAACTTCAGGACAGCTCTGCACATCCCAATTCAAAGGCTGCTGAGGTGCAGTCATGACTTAAACATTATCATTTAGTTTTCACACACTACAGGGAAACCTATCATTGTGAAAATGGGTAATCAGCCAAATAATCTTGCATTCACTTCAATTACAGGTCTGCAGTTTACAGTTCTAACAACCAAGTGAAAGTGCTGGAAGATTTTCTTTTTAGCCAGGAATAAAAATCATTTGTGGTTTATAGGAATTTTCAAGAAAGGAAAAAAAAGTATGAGAATGAAATGAAGAATAAAGAACACAGACTGCAAAAACCCACACAAGCAGGTTTGTTTTCAGTATTGCTCTTTGGGATGGCTCAAACATTCCTCTTTCATGGATTTTATGCATGGTAAGCACTAACAGCAACCAGAAACACTTTCATTGCACCAGCCTTCTGGATCCAATAAATCACCTCCTCTAATAGTAGCACCAAATACTTAATGTCGTTTTAAACCTCTGGATGCTTAAAACCATCCTTTACTCCACCAGTAATTACATTTCTTTAGAAAAAAAATATTACCTGCTTGACAATTTAAGCCAGCACTGACATATTAATCTTTCCCTTCAGGTAGAGTCTCAGATCAAGCATCCCTCCAATTAGCAGAGCTTTGGCTTGGGGACAGGGTGAGGCATTCTCACCCCATTTTCAGTCTGACACTGGAGAAGCTCCAAGAAATTATTACTACTGTTGTTTCTGTCAAACAGTTGGCAGTTTTGGTAAAACTATTTTTTTCCCTACCGCTTTGCAAGACAGAGGAATTCAATTTGAAGTTATTTTTATTGTTTTCTGTTATTTCCATACCTGAACACCACAGTGCTTGAACTCTTCTCCAGCTCCTAACTCTACTTGTGCTGAGGCTGTCCCGGATGTTCTTGCTCTCTCTGCGATTTTGAATATATAAATACCTGATTGTGGAATCTGACTCACATTTTATAACCTCACAGCTTAGTAATCCAGGCTGCCCTGCCTTCAGTCACCTCTTTGGTCACCTGCAGCTCAGCCATAAAAAAATCACATCCACAGTTCAACTGCACATTGAGTTGTGCTTCCTGTAAACTTAGATTGAAGGGGTATTTATATATCTGAAATGTAAGATCTCATGCAGTGGGTGTATGTTCTAATAATTTCATATTACACATAATTATTGCACTAGAGTGACTTTAAAGTAGTAAAACTCATCAAAAAATGTGATTTTTGCCTTTCACAGGGTTTATTGTGTACTCAGATGCAGGGCAAACTTTATTTGATCTTCCTTTTGTGTGAGCACTGTCTCCTCTTCAGATTACAAAACAAATAAAATCCAATGGCTTCATGTCTTCACTTCTTAGGTATTGACTTTTTTATACCCTTACCTGGCCTAGTTCCATGTATTAGGAGCATATAAAAAAAAGATTGCTTTCTATAACTCTTCTTCTAATAATGCCTTCAGCCTGAAGGCTTCATGAAGTTATAAGCAAAGATTTATATGTAATAAATTATTGAAAATGAAAAGCTCTTAAATAAGTTCTGTCTTCAACACAAGAAGCCATATATTTCAGCTAACAATGACTTTTGCAGTGAAGGGGAAGATAAAAGTACATTTAACAGGTATTCTGATACCATAAACTGGAATGCAATATCTGCATGTTCAGATATAGTACAGAAAAGGATGCTAATTAAAATCCTACATTAAGAAATTACTTACCATTGTAAACTGGAATTCCAAGCAAAACAATAAACTGCACTCCAGACTTTTGTAACTACACAGTCCAGCTGGCAAAGAGAATCCAGTTAAAGATGTAACTAAGAAAAACCCACATGCACACTATTGTTAAAAGAATAGTGTGTTGTTAAAAGAATGAAGTGTATTAAAGAGTTACAAGAGTGAGATTTCCTGCCTTTGTGGCACATCTCTTCTCTCCAAATATCCATTCATGATTTTCTCATAGAGCTCCTTCCTCCAAGCCCTGCTACACAGTTCATAAAATGAACACAACTTTTGCACAAAGAATCTACTAAGTGGATTAAAGCTTATTTTTCATAAGTGGTTTACTTCTCTGTGTTCTGCCAAGGCTCTTCCTTGACCAAACTTGACCTAATTCGTACATAACTGTAAGATGATTTTATGGACACAAGCACATGAATAGATCACAAAGCCATACGGGATTTCTTACACTTGCTTCTACAAACTACTATATTGTGCATTTTTTGTGTCTCTATTTCAAACGACAATAAATCCATTTTCACTGTACTGGCAATTGACTTTGACTGGACAGTTTGGGATCAAATTACACTATTCTTAGATAATTTGAACTATTTCTATGTCTTCAGTTGGTAAGTATCTATAATGTCTATAAAAATATCTAAATAGAACTTAGATCCATGTTACAGAAATGTCACATCAAGCATGGAAGCCAAAATGAGAAAGGCACTTTCCCAACAACTGGAATGAAATCATATGGCAATAATATTCAAATACTACAATAAAAAACCCTCACGTTTTTGTTTAAATTCTTCTAAATTAAAAACTTGTGCTATGGCTTTATTATTAAAAGCTTCACTTCATTATATTCACAGAAAAACTTTCTAAAGATTTGTTTTCTCTCTTGTGTTACAGGAAGTTGGGCACCACCCAGAAGAGCCTGGACAGTTACGTTTTTGAGATTGCTCCTTGGTCTCCTCAAAAGAACCAAGTTTCAGTTCAACGCTAAGTTTTCCTTTCTAGCTTTGTGGACTGCTGACTAGGCTCCCCACAAAATTCCTTGCTTATCAGATTGTATAAAAAAATATCCCACAAGTGGACATTACTGCACACTCCTCTGCTACTAGTACCTTTTTTAATTCTGAAAAGATGATTCTTTTTAGCTATAAGGTACTCTAGAAGATGCCCAGGAGATTGCCCCATTCCCAGGAGATCTTCAGATTTATCTGAAGGTCAGTTCATTGGTTTCCTCCCACTGATTTCCATCAGCATAGCAATTTCATTTTGTAGCTAAAAACCCTGACCATTTTTTTTTCTTTTGCTGAATTTAACATTGGCCATCAAGATCCTGCTATCAGAGCTTTCCTAATGAGTATGGGGGGATTTGCTTAGCCCTGAGAAAAGGCCAGCTCCCATTTCCAGGACCGTGGTGATTGCTGAGCTATCAGCAAACAGCATCTATTTCAGTTTCTCCCATCAGCAGGTTGGACTGTAAACACATGCAGGAAGGAGATCTGCAAGTAAGGAGGTGTCATCATTACATACTTTTTTTCAGCATAGTGCCAGGCTTTAATATCTTCATAATCACCATTTAAAAGCTGCCCCAAGCGATTGCAAATTTATAGCAGACATCCGTGCTGAGCAATAATGGCTTGCGCTATGATAAAACAGATTTATTCACAATATAAATATACTTACTGAAACAGCTTTTCTTAAATCTTTATTTACGAGACACATCAGATAGCCCAATAAATGAAAGGAAATATTTCTGTGTATCAGACTTTTCACTTCATTTCCTAGAAAGATGACAAAGCACCATTGACACAAGGCTCAAACTGAAGGCTCCATACTCTAAACTACCATTTCAGAGAAAGTAAAAGACTATTAAGAGAGGTATTCTCTGCACAAATCCCACGGACACCAGTCTAGATGGCTCTAAAAATGGCTCAAATGGAATGGAGTCTAGTTTGATGGACCTTCTGGAGCTGTTTACCTGACAACAGAGTTTCAAATTAGCCCCCTTACCCTTAAGTTATTATCTTTATAATGTACTAAGAAAAACCCAACAACTCTGCCCCTTGATATTCACACAGCAGTACACTGGGTTGTGTTGAAATTAATAAATAATAGAGCCACTAGCAACGCACTATTGATTTTCTGCCCGATTTCTCCATCTTCTCAGAATTCTAAGAACTCTTTTAAACAGATATATCCATTATGTGTTGGAAAGAATTTTAAAACTCCCCAGTAGGGCTGTAGTTGATGACATATTGACAGTATCTCAGACTAAAACAATTTTGGGCCCTCCACTTCTGTAGCCTGCCCATAGAGAGCCAAGAAGACCCAGCTGAAGGGCAAAGCGAAGGTCAGACGCCTAAAGCACTGACAAAAAGCAGCTCTGCTGTAGCACTCCTGCCTCAGCCCTTGGTCATGAGTTAGTGAAGACAGAAGCAATTCCTGTTATCAACTGTACAAATAAAATTATTAAAGCATCAGACTTTTTCCATAGAAAAAGAGTACCCGGAGGACCAAGATTTTAACTCTGCTGCTAAAAACCTGACAAGTTCTTATCTTCATTTGCTAATATAAACAGAATACCTTCACTAATTCCCCAGAGCAGCTCCCAGCTCCTTTGCACACAGTTCCTGAAGTTCTTTCCCTGTGCTCTGCTTCTATTGTGGCATAATGTAAGCGAACATTTAATGCATTAAACCTTGAAGGCTTCAGGTTTTTCCATTTGCAGTGAGGGCACCAGCACACTGCCACTTTGCTAATAGAATGGAATGAAGTGGTTTCACATCCATTTACCAATCCCTTTGAAATTAAGGCAATTTTTTTTTACATTTTAATGCACTAGTTTAATAGAGGAGCCTAGAAGAGTTTTGGTTCAACTTTGACAGAAGACTAAAACAAGAGCATGTTAATCAGCTCCTTTTTGTACCATTTCTGTTCTCTGCTCTTTCGTTGAATAGAAATGTTTTCCTCATTATGGTCTTGATTAAGAAGTTTGATATGCTGACCTTGAATATCAAATTAAGCTTCATGCTGCAAGCAAAGCATCCTATCTTCTCTAGTGGCTTATAAACTCATTAGACACGTCAGACATAGTTTTAAAATTTGCTGACACCAAATTCATTTAATATGGATCAGACCTGTTAAGATTTATGATGCAAATTTGTAGTTACGAGAAAAATCACAATCTCCGGGTTATTCCCACCAGGAATCCCTTCCATTTAGGTCCCGGTTTGGTTTTAAAACAAAGCCCTATTAAATATCAGCCTGTTAATTATCTTTTCACTTTCCAGTCAAATTATCAATTTTTAAAAAATGAGACAGCAGACTGACAGCTGTTCGTGCAAATTCAAGCCAGAAAGGTTACAACACTAAAGGACAATGTTTTCTTGGACATGTGGCATGAGAAAACTGTGTCACACACCACGCTAAAGTTCAAAAGGAATAATTCCAGTGTAAAAGTTCACTTGCTGCTATACAGTGAATATAATTTATTTCAGATGCCATATTTTTGAAGCTGCTGGATCAGAATTTTAAATCTTTTTTGCCATATATATATTCCCCAAGGGCATGTGAAGTGAATCAAGGCTCTTTTTCACTTTCATGAATTCCAGTCTTTGACAAGAGTTCACAGAGCTGGGGGGGGTGGGGGAAGTTAAAAAGAGACTTCTGAACATCAGTCAAGCCCTCTGTGTCTGGTCTTTGCTCAACACACTTTGTTTTCCTTGTGGCAGGATATGTTTTATTTGCATTTAAAACAGGGCATTTAATATCAAATAAAATGGATTAGCTAAAAAAAGCAGCTCCACCAACAACGCCAACCTCATCTAACATGCAGGGGAAGAGTCACTAAAGAAAGTTAAGTTCATTTGTAGAGACCTTTAAAGGGGATGTCAGGATGCAAACCCTGCTCACAACAGGAAG
The DNA here is from genome assembly GCA_013400115.1 of Rhinopomastus cyanomelas. Lineage (NCBI taxonomy): Eukaryota > Metazoa > Chordata > Aves > Bucerotiformes > Rhinopomastidae > Rhinopomastus > Rhinopomastus cyanomelas. Next base: position 157,432 of record VXBP01002973.1, on the reverse strand, counting down.
GAGTGATGAGGAAAGGGAGATACAGGGTAAAATGTATTAATGTAGTAATATTCTCACCAGACTAATTTATCCCATAGAAGGAAAAGTACATGTCACACCCCCTCATGCTGCCAAGATTTAACTAAGCAGATAGGCTGAGGAAATAGGGTCAACATGAGGACACGGAGACACCTAAAGTACTCAGCAGCCTTCCCTGAATACTCAGCTGAAATTACCCTCTCTCATCTTCCACATGGTGTGCGACACAACAGTCTCAAGCCGTATGGCACCCGGGATGCTGATGTGCACTTCTGCTGCCATCCTGGCCAAGAACCCAGAACAGCAGCAGCTGCCACAGGGATGTATCTTCTTTCACACCGATCATTTTGCTAAATACCAAGGATCAGTGCAGCCGTACATATCACAGCTCCAGGGTGGAAGCTGTGTGGCTCACACCAAGGCTTTCTTGCAAGTCTGGTGTCAGGTCTGTGGTTTACTCACGAGAAGTGCAACAGACAGGATGTGCAACCAACAGATGCAACCTTGAACACCAAAATACTTATTTTTGTGGTGGAGTTTCACTTAGAGCAAATTCTGCCTCAATAAGCAATTCAAAATGGAATATAAATACAAGCAGAAGTTTGATATGCTGACAGGCACCACATACAAATGCTTTGGATAGAAATGTTAATCTAGAGGATGATTCAAACTGGCTTGAAGAAAAAAGTGGTATCAACAGAACTCGATACTGTGCCGTTCAATTGACTTCTGTGTTCCTACAGCTGTTGGTGGGGAAGCAGATATCTCTAATGTTGGCATTAACTGTCGGAGCTGCAATTCAAACCAGGATGGCAAGGTAGGAAATAGGGGTCATGGGTTGACCTTGTAAGTAAAGAAAATACAGAGTGTAATTTCAGTCCACAAGAATGACATGCAAATACAGAAGGACAACAAAAGGACTTTATCCTGCACCAGAGTTGACATCTCTAAAATTTATTACTTTTTTTAAAAGTCTCAGCCAGCTAGCAACGTCAGAGAGGAGTGCAACCTTCACTAACCTAAGTAAAAGCAAATCTAAACAAAATAGCCAATCAAAAGATAGGGTGAGAAATGGGAAGAGACCATCAGCCTTTTCTGCTTTGTCTTGAACCAGACAGTAAAGGAAGAGGGGAAAGAACTGCACTCAGTGCTGACAGGAGGGAAAAATGTTTTCAATAAAATCTTCTGTGGTAGCTAATCTTCCCCTGAGCAAGTAGATTTGGCTTTAACATGCAACAACAAAGAAGCTTGTGTTTTGCATTTAGGCCACTGCACATTTGATAAAAAAACCCAAGGAATGTTTAATTAATGTCACAAATCGGCTTTCTGAAAGCAGAATTAACGTATTGTTGTGAGTTACACGCAAAAAGGGAGCAGAACAGCAACAGACAACGTGAAAAGTTGTACTTTGTGTCCATGCATGTCATAAAATATAATGAAGACATTTACCTGCATGTTCTTAAATGTTTTGCATTTTGTCTACATAAAATGCATACACTGTACAGCTAAAATTTTGTAATATCACAGTGACCACAAATATCACCTTCATACACAATTTTATTTTCGTCCACTATTCCTTTTTCTTATCTCCTGCTTCATGTTATAGTATTTATACATCATATTCCTGTTACGGATCAACTCTTTTGTACTGAAATAACATCAGAGGATTCACTTCCTCTATCACACCCCTTCTTTCCCAGGTTTACCACCATTTCTTCCCTGGTCACCTCCCAGTGCCACATACAAGCCAATCTGTCACCCTAGGTATTCTGCCATGGCCTGTACTAGCGTAAAGTTTCATTTATAATTTAATTGAAACAGAGTTACACAATTTGTTTGTGGTGTGCAGTGCTTAAAGAGGCTTTTTGTCTTGTTCTACAAGGGAACAGGAGTTGCCCAACACTTCACACTCTGCTATCAGAGGGCTGCTTTGCCCCCTTCTCGGAGAACATTTTCCTTCGTGGCCAACTCTACACAGAATAAAATGTTCCTGCTGGCATGAAGGCAGATAGAATGGCCAGGGCAAGGAAGGCGATTTCTTCCTATCCTCCTTGTATTTTTTTTTCTGCTGACTTCCTGAAAAAACCAGCTACTTCACAGAAGTCCAGGATCTATAATATTTTATGCTCTGCAGCGTTTTAGTTAAACACAATAAAAAAAGCAAAATTTCCGCCACATCAGTGAAGGTTCAGACTACATTTTAAATGAGAACAGACTGCACATTGTTCATAAGAGAATTAATAGTGTTTTAGCCCCTCAACTCTTCATTTTTTTTGGATTTATGTCTACTGCTAAACCAGGAAACCCAAACCCAACAGCAAGAGATGAGAGAAACTTTGGAAAAGCTAAAGATCCAATCCACTGCCAGATGGTTTAACAGCAACAGCAGTGAAAAAATATACATGGACAGTAAGATCTGAAATAAAGATACAAATACTAGAGCATAAGGGTTTCAAGCAATTGGCTAACAGGTTTATGGAGGGATATTTAACACGACACATCTGCTCATGCTGCTGGAAATCCCATCAGTGGCCCAGCAACTTCCTTCCAGTTCTAGATCTGTATCGTTCAATAGGAATCTTTTAGTCTTTCATGCATTTACCATCAACCTGTGAGGCAGGGAAACATCCATCTTTCTATTTTAGCAAGGAAAAGGGGATATGGAGGGCCCTGTGTGGACTTGCAAAGGAAGGAGAGGTTTCCTGCCGGAAGGAGTACACAGGGCATATCATGATCTCACAGGACCTCATGTGATTCTTTCACAAGCTGCTCTCATTTCAGTGATGAAACACTTTGTTTCTTCTACCTACAGCAAATCTCAATTCCACACCTTTACTGGCTGCTTTGAGACAGCTGCAACTGCCTGCCTTCAGCATTACCAGCATCTTCCTAAGCCTTAGGAAGTCTAACAAGTTCTCCCAGGCTTAACAACCTCATTTCTATCATTTGTTTTAACAAATAACAGCTGTTTGTTTTCCCCTTCCTCGAGAGTGAATTTTCAACCCCCTTGACCCTCTAAGAGGGATCCCATACTCCCTACAACGTGGTCCCAGAACACTCATCTCATCCTACCACCTACTTCCCTCAATGTGGTTTAATCGTCTCGGCAATTAAATAATTAACTATTCTCCTACCTTTTCCAAGATCAATTAATCTTAGTCAGCTCTCATTAGTGTAAGTCTTATCATAGTACACAATATGACTATCAAAATTATTTCCTGTCTCCTTGACAAGTCATTAACAAGTCAGCAGAAGCTTCCGGGTGGAAGGGTTTTAAATGCTGCTTTGTAATGTACAGATTAGTTTAGCAAAATCAAATTCTTTCTTTATTCATCCAAGAACATAGATTTATATAAAATATACGGTATAAATGGGTTTTCAGACTGTGAAGGGTGGGTTCCTCTGTTTATGGCTGGGGGGGGGGCTGTATCAAGCAATAAGCAGATGTCTGAAAAATCCCAAGCAACAGAAATTAAGCCAGCAAGAACAACCAGCTTTCAAATGGATATCTGGATCTTGGATAAATCTACAGCCAAGCCTTAACTGCTTGTGATTTTAAACTATCAGTTAGGTTAAAAGTGCATCACTGAATCCTATGCTTCAACTTAAAACACTAAATGTCAACATACTGAAGGGGTTTGATTTACATTTCAGGTTGTTCCACTACTGCTGTCTTCTCTCAAGTTTCCCTTTGTTCTCATCAATGCCTTCTCCAAAGGTACACCCATACAGGGACTAGTAGGACAACTAGGACAACAGGACTAACACTCAATGTGGCAGGTGTTCCATTTCCAAGCACAAACCTCAGAAACCTTCAGAGCTTTGCAAATTCCCAAAAGCCTTGGCCAACCAACATGAATTTACAGCCACCAGTTTCTATGACCAAACCCACTTGCTTCTGCCCCAGCCCAAAGGAAGACAATTTTATGGAAGGCAATAGCAGCATGACTTTAAGAGCTTAGAAATGAAGTTTGGTTTATTAGGTAATCCATCAAGCACTAAAACCAGCAGAAAAATCAGCTGCAAAATTGTCTAGTCCTCCAGCTGTTAAGGATTCATAACCACCTTCCCATTTTGCAGCCTGATTCAAGCAGGAAGCTTCAAACCAGATAAATTCATCTTCTGCCACGAAGAAACATCAAAGGAAACCAGCCAGCAGCCCTTGCCCCTGGGATAACCCTCACCTTCAGCTCCCCACAAACAACACTGATAATGTTGTATAAAGGGATGGAGAATTTCAAGAGCTGGTGCATTTTTACTGCTGGGTAGACCTGAACTCGCTGGAAAGGTTAAATCTCCCATTTTGGTTAGAAGTGCACAAGCACGTTACAGCCACAGCTTTCTTTGGGAGAACTGCCCTGCACAGCCAGAACAGACCCTCAAATAACCACAAAATTTCAGTTAGTACATTCAGGTTTGGTTCCTAACTCATTTTAATCCACAGATAAGATTTCAGTTGTGCCTAGGCACAATTTAAATGCAACAAATACAATGTCGGTTTTCTTTCTCCTGGACAAAAAGAAAGTCTGATAAAGAGGGAAAAAAAGATAAAATTTTATCCATTGATAAAAAAGATCAATTTTTATTGTTGAATTAACTTAATTTCAGGATGACTGCACATGGATTCTCAGATTGTCAACTGTACACGTTACATTCCTTTCAGTCTTATGCTGCACCTTGGGATTCATCTAAAATTAGTTTGGACATGATTATTTTTCCTATGTGTTAATTTTACTTGTAAAATTATCCCAGAAATGCTTCTAAGCATGATAAGGATTTATTATAAAATCAGAAGATGCTTGCTTTGTTCTGTGCTGGGTTATTGTTTTATTTTTCTTGTAAGACCTAAACTTCCCCCTCCTAGTAAATATTTAATTCAGCCAGAGGACTTGGTAATTCTCCTGGAGGAAGGAGGACTTCTGGCAAGACCTCTGTCCTGCAGAAGTGCCTACATGCAATGCTTTGTGCTGCTTCACTGCATCTACATCCTTATCTACAGTTCAAGAGTAGGTTTTATTTAGAGCCAAGAGTAACGCAGACCTCAGCCACTAGATCTGCCTTTCTGTTTTTTTGGATCATGTACGATACCTTTAGGAGCTGATGTACAACAAAGAAAATGAGCTTGTAAGACGATGGTCCCACCTATGCAATAAAAGAGTTCATGTTTGAGGATATTCATTTCTTCTTACAATTAGTGACAAAGGGATAGAAACAAAAATCTGCCAGCATTCGGCAACAGAGAGCTGGGCGGGGAGAAGAGTCTAATTTGAATCCTCAAGGGAAATTATCTAGACAAATTAAACATCCCAGTTTATATTTCAGCTGGTTAACACAGCTCAAAAGGGCAACAAGAAAGAGATTTTAGGTTTAAAGGTGCTCAAAACCCATCACCTCCTACTATTCTATGCATTTTACTGCCAAGATGAGGTTTTTGTTCAGTACCGAAATAGATGCAATCTTTGCTCTTCACAAGACTTCAAAAAGGGCACTTTCTACCTCATACAGTGACCATCTAATTTAACTGCTAACCAGACCTGACCTTATTAAACTTTAAAAACCTAAAGCCACTGTTAGATTATTTGTAAGATAAGGTTCCTTTTGTTTTAGGCCTCCTTGGAATTAAACCTTGCAAGAGAGGTAAAAGGCAACAAAAAGAGCTTCTTCAAATATATAGCAAGTAAAAAGTAAAACTAGAGGCAGCGTAGGCCTCCTGCTGAATGAGGTGGGTACCCTGGAGACAGAGGATGCAGAGAAGGCAGAGATACNTTCACAAAGGGAAAGTCATGCTTGACCAACCTGATAGCCTTTTATGAGGGCATAACCAGGTGGGTAGATGATGGCAGGGCCGTGGATGTGATCTATCTTGACTTAAGGCTTTTGACACTGTCTCTCACAGCATCCTCACAGCCAAACTGAGGCAGTGTGGCCTAGATTTTCGGGTAGCGAGGTGGATTGTAAACTGGCTACATGGTAGAAGTCAGAGAGTGGTGGTCAATGGGACAGAGTCTAGTTGGAGGCCTGTATCTAGTGGAGTGCCCCAGGGATCGGTGCTGGGACCGGTCCTGTTCAATCTATTCATTGATGACTTGGATGAGGGATTGGCATGCACTGTCAGCAAGTTTGCTGATGACACAAAGCTGGGTGGTGTCGCCAATGAAGCGGCCAATGAAGAACTAACGAGAAACAGCAGCCCACAGGCACGCAACTGCTAAAGGCGGGACAAGAATATGCTTGACTGGAGATTAATATGTGCTACAAGTGTAGCAACAATGGACTTAAGCAGAGGGAAAAAATATTGAGATAGTGAAATGATGTGTAGGAAGACCTGGCAACAATCATGCAACAGGACAACAGGGAAGCCACTAAGGTGTGCTGGAAGTACCATAAGACATTCTAGTGAGCAGGGATGTTTTTTTTCCCCAGTTATCTTCAAATACCTCAGAACTCCTAAGTACTTAAGAGTTTCTCAGAAGAGAAATTTCAAACAGACAACAGCAATTGTGCTCTATGAGGATAATAGTTTATGACCTGCCAACAGCCCCCTCACATGCTACTTCAAGACTTAAGTTTTCTTTGGAATTTGCTCACAGATTAGTGGGAGAGGTGGCATTTGCTTGGGAGGTTTGTGGCTCTGCCCCAGTAAACGTGCCTGAAATTACTTCAGAAAATTCAAACAGGAGTGAAACCAAGGAGGAAGTGCACATAGAGCCAACAGGACTCAATTATGAGTCAGTTAAAAAAAAAAAATTCAACTGGGTTTTAAAGTTTCACTCCTGAAAGAATTAAGGTTTTAAAGTCTTTTCTGCCCTGATGTGAGAAAATGATGCAGTGTTAAGCCTATTTAACATAAAATTCTCTATTTTCAGGAAGCAATTATTAAGTGCCAGTGTTCCCAAAACTTTTACATGCTTTCATGCCCTGTTCACTCCATCAACCACAGAAGCAAATTGTCAGGAGTTACTGCAGAGCTACACCTAGAAACCAGAAGCTGGGCTAATGGTTAGCCATAGACAATTGAGCCAATTGAACATGTTTCGCTTCTCCTGGTACTTAAGAGCCAGAGATCCTGAGTGTGCTGGTGAATAAAAGAACATCTGCCTGCTAACATCCATTTCATGTGTGAGTTGCAAGTTTTAGAGAGCAATTACATAGCATTTTTGTTTTAAATCCAAATCAGATGTTTAAACCATTCTGTGATTGCACAATTATCCTGTTTTATGAGGCAACCCAAACATCACTTAACAAGATTTGAGCACCACTGTGTGTTTCCAGTTTATTAACAAATGCAAAAGGCAAGACCCCAAACGTGACAGGGAGAAACCATGGAAAAGGCTTTTAACAAGGGAGTGGTGAGAAGCACTTTGTTTGGCCGATGATGCTCCCCATCTAACAGAAGCAGAGCTGCTCCCAGCTCTCCTGCTTCATTACTGCACTGTTATTATACATACAGGAAATGCTGATGAAGCAGAGGCACAAAGGGAAGCCCAGGCAACTCATTCCTACGAGCTTTCACATAACTCTCTTCTGGTGAGAAAAAAATGAGGGGCACAAGAAGTTTCACAAGAGAAGCTGCTGCAGTGAAAGCTGTCCTTGATCTTTGGTCCACAATGGGTCCTGTCATCTCCAAATTCAGTCCAGCTACGCAGTGAATTCTCTTAAAGTTAAAATCAAATTCTCATAATTCTCAGAAAATTAAAGAGACAAAACCATTAGCCCTGTATTTGGGTACTTGCAGAGATTTTCCAGGACCCCTTATAGCAATGAACTAGAAAAGTATCTAAAAGCAGGACTGGTTTTTTAGTTACTTGATGAGCTGCCGTTACAGCCCAGAGTTTTCCTATTTGGGTTTTATCCAAAGGCAAAATTGAGAGGGAGAAGAAGCCAAATGCTGGCTTGGAGAGGATAGTGGCTGAGTAGAAATAAACATAATTCTTTTACTCAGGAATTAATTCTCACCAAAACATATTTCTGCCACACTGAAATTGTAATATGCAGCTTCCAAATCCACAAAACTCATTACAAGACTATTCAGTATAAATTACACCCTTAAAAAAAAAGAAAATGCCTTTGATTCATCCCACCTCATTTATACAACCTCCTTCCAGAGTCTAGAGCTAATTTAGTGTTTTCTAACACAAGACTTCCAATGTTGCTGCATTGAATTCAGCAATAAAACTCAAAAGTCAAGGCCAACAACTCCTAAAGCAGCACTGTTGAGCAGAGCACAACAAATAAGAGACCAAACACTCACTTGTGCCTCACAGTTTTCACTCTAGAACAAACAATTCCATGCAGGATGGATCGGTCATGACCTTCACTAGCAGAATGAGGGAGTTTCACCTTTTAAAACAAACCGCATCATGTTTGTCAAGTCTTTAATGAGACATTTCAAGAGTAGGCCTTACATTTTGGGATTGTTTTTCTTTTAAGTGGTCATGAAGTATATAATTTCTACTCTCTAACTTGCCCTCTCAGCAACCAACTACTCAGTGCATCTTTTACTCTTCCATCCCACTAGGACCTATCTTTTGTTTTCATGATTCCCAAGGGCTGTCAAACCCTAAACCCCCAGAAAATCTCACCAAACCAATTGCACTTGCAGTGAAAGAGCAGGAGAAGCCAGAGGCAACAGCTATCAGGCCAGACTGAACAGTGCACCACAAAAATCCTGGCAAAGTAGAAGCTTCACCACTAAATCTGGCTACAGTCTGCCTAATTACTTGACAACACACGTTGGGAGACAAGTGGAGCTGCTGCCTGAAAAATGTGGCAGAGATTGAAGACTGCAGACATAAGGCATTTGGAGAACAACGACAACCCCAGACCTCAAAGATAATTATAACTGAAAAAAGTTGGTTACTAATTTGTCTGCCACTAGTACGTTTAGCAAAGAGCCATTACTCCATTCAGTTTTAGGGGGAAAAAGCCCAAAACACTGTAATAGAAGTAAACGAACCTGATCATTCCTCCATATGCAGGAGATTCGAGAACCAAGTGACACAGAAGACAGTACCAGTAAAGTATGCACCATGTTTCTTTTGTTGCCCCACTGAGTCCATTTTCATGGGCAGAGTAGTCTTTTCCTACCCTAATCTTTTCACAAGGACTCAAAAGATGCATACCACAGGAGATAATCCTGCATTGGTCCAGGGACAGATGGCACAGTTGAAACTTTTAACACTGATTTACTGGACTTTTGGTAGATCCTGTATGAGTGTTCCTCATTTACAAACTTATTTCCTTTTGAATCAGCTTTTATTTACCTTTTTTCTCTTAGATGATTTCTCCAACTAGCCGTGTGACTAAATTTTGGTAAGCCCTGCAATCAACAGGATTAAACAGTGTGTATTGAGTAGACTACAGACGGAATTCATTTGTCAGATCCCCAGTGCCTTGACTTTAATCAGGGGTAATAAAGCCAGTAGTACTGCTAATCCAATCAGCAAGTCCAATGAAAAAAATAGATTTCTAAATGCAGTTCAAAAAATGCCCTTTTGCTGCGCAAAGCGAAATGAAACAGAAATCTCCCTCTCTTTCTCACTCCAAAGTCTCCTAATGTAGAAAAAAGGGGGGAGGCAGAGCAGTTGCATATCAAAGCTCAGTTGTCTCTTGACATCCAACCTTAATTATTAATATATGTGATGTGCTGAGCAAAGACAATATGCTTTAAGTCTTTCAAGCTTACATTGCAAAATGGTTTGCTGCAAACCTACAGCCCTTAAACCCAAGCAGACAGCCTTTCCAAGAAATTGCTCCCAATACATTTATATAAATAGGGTATTTTTCTGCTATTTTCTGAAAAAATATCAAAACTTATGAGATTTCTTTTCCCAGGAAATAGCTCTTGGTGAGCAGCTGCTTCTGTATTCCATCTGCAAAGGGCCAAGGTACAGCTTGGAGCACTGGAAACCACAGAAGAGTTGCAAGGATTGAGCCAGCCACAACAAACACTTGCCGACTGCTGGCACGGAGCAATGCCAACAGCTTCTCCAGCTCCCGTCCAGCGGATACCCATGGCAGTACTTTGCATTAAAGTGGGTGTATGTTACCACTCCCCTATACTGTTCCAGGAGCCGTCACTTTTGTAGCAAGAACCATGATAAATATTTCAGTTACTAATGATATGTTTGGTCCTGTCATTCATTACACACAAATCAGCTGGTTGAGGACTAAAGCTTCATGGTAGGGACAGATATCCGTATGCTAATTAAACTTGGTTTTTTTACATGCAGCAATTTCACATGGAGAAATCCCTTCTTATCAACCAGATAGTAGTTTCACAGATATATCTTAATGAGGGCAATGAATAAAATAAGGAACATTCATATGTCTTCAAGAAGTGAAATGGATGCCTTGCTTTCAGCCTCACCTTCCACTCAGTGAGAGTTTTGCTCAGTATGGTTCCCCTTGTCTCTCCATCAGTTTTTAACATGCTACACTCAAAGTGTGGCCAAGAATTAATAATTATTTAAAATTTCATTATTTAAGCCTTAATGAAATGTCAAAAAAACCCCAATCCACATCCAAAAATGAACATATGAACTAACAAGGGTTAGGAGCAAACCCACACCTCGCCACAACATTAGATGCTCTTAGACCTTCATGAGAACAACACTTCCATATCCTTCGTATATTGAGGACTGCAGTTTTCATTAATGAGTTTGCGTTCGTGACAAGATGGTAACTCTAAAGCCTTCTTGACAGGTTTTTTAATTCTTAGTAGAAACTACATTCTCACCTATATCATTGTTACTTTGGCTGAAGAAGTTGTTCCAGACAGCTAAGCAGCTGCTGTAAAAATAGCAGTGCTAATACTTTAATTATAGTGATATCATCATTAACTTGTGCTCCTTCAATCTGTTGCCTCCACCTGTTATTGTTAAGTTTCTATCTATCTTATTACAATACCTGGGAAAGAAACTATCTTCCTGTTATGTTATTGTAGGTTGCTCACCAAAGCGGGGCTCAAGCTCAACCAGGACCTTTACACATATCAAAATAAGAGAGTAATTTTCAAGTTCAGCCTCAGATTTCTCTTTTGCTACTGGTGTGTGATGTAATGACTGAGGAGCTCCAGCCTGGAGGTTAATACATTTTCATAATGAAAGAAGCACAGGAGTTCATAAACACTTCATAAAGCCCACAGGCACAGGTGAAAAGCAGAATATACATCAAATACAAAACATTATTCAGAATGCCAACCTCTTAGCGGGAACAGCTTTTCTTTTGTACTGATGTTGGTTTAATGAAGCAACTTTTGCTAGTTGTTAAAGTCACTGTCACTTCATTTACTCATTATCAGAGCCTGTTGATCAGTGAAGTGGTTGCTCTTTTGGGCTTCTCAGTCTGCAGGAAGTCAACACAAGCCATGAGTTGATGGAAAGTCTGAGACAGAGGCTTTAGATCAGCTCTTGAATAAAGGCTTATATAGTTTTAGGAACAGTGACAGACTGTATAAAGCTGGGGGAAAAAAAGTTATGTGACATATGACAGCCTCAACACAAGTCGATGACACTTTACCTATGAGTCTAGTTGTAAAAAGGAGAAACAGCAAGAAAAGTTTGTGCAGTTCTCTCTAGACAACAAAATTACTTCAAATTTTCCCCAGACAACAAAATTACTTCACTTAATCTCTACACTGATAGACTGTTTCAGGGCATATTTGTAAATGGCCTAGGGAACAGTAATTAAGCACTTACATTGATGAACAGAAGCACTTTTTTGAAACTAGTCATTAAAAGTAAGGACAGAGTTACCTGCTTTATTGTTTAACAAGAGCTATTAGAATGAAAAACATGAAATAGTAACCCTGGAGGAGAAATCATTCTTCATAAAACATTAGATGGTTACATTTGGTTTCCCTACAGAATTTCTTTCCTGGCGCCGAATTTTTTTGGGAAGGCAGCATCTCATTACATCACTTGCTCTTTTCAAAGAACGATGCCTATGATTTAGCTAAGAGAAGACATTCCAAGGAAATGAGTGACCTCTATATCCTTCCTGGATATAAACATTCAGACAAAAGTATATAATAGGTCGCAGTATCTTGGAATTCCCAAGTAAAAAAACACCAAAAGTATTCAGATGGAACAGAGTCACAGTAGAGTTGTGTTATTCACATTCTTTCTTTAAAGTTGTTTTCTAATGCTAATCTGTAATGACTCCAAATTTTACTCATTTATAAAAATAAATATACATTAATTAGCACATACGAGTTCTCTAAGGCTTTTCATGCAGTCAAGCTTCAGAAAAACAAACCTAAAATGCTTCAGTTTTGAGAAAAAGTTGGCTGCAATAGACAAAAATATTTTAATTTCCTTTAAGCAAATTGCTTTATCAATTCACCATGAAACAGAGAAAAAAAATGTATCTGAAGATGGAGCCTGTTATTATTAAACATAATTAAGAAGTCTATTTATTTAAGACCTTGGTTAGGTTAACAGGAAGACTCTGTTGACTTCCACTCAGTACAGTACCAGAGGTACATCAAAAGAAACTTACGGTAAGAATCATCATTATTGTCATTATTATTTTTAAATCTTGGTTCCCTTTGTATCACTGCAGTGGCATCCAATGTTTCTTTTCAAACAAAAAGACACATTATTTCAAGAAAAGAAAAATAATCAGTCAAAAGGTCGACTTTCTTACTGAAGGGACAGTTACAGCCTGGTCCACTCCCAAAGCAGACAATGGAAAGACTTAAGAGTATTTGGATCAAGCTGAAGACAGGGGGAGAAAAGACAGCCTGACCTGGATGCACATTTCAGATTTGTTTCTATTTATAGTATCATTAATCTAGAAGAGAAGGGCCAAGATGGGAGGAACTGTATTTTAGCTTTGGACGGCTTTGATTTCGAAGGTCTCACTTAAGCCCCACCATTTCTTGCTTAATCCAAAGCACTTAAACATTTGAAGATTTACCACGACCAGAGTACCAGTAAAAGAAAAACTGATTTTCCTGGAGCTGACTGAATTTTGGAAGACTGCAGGCAGTATCTAGCAACCCAGAACTTCCTTTTTCAAAGTTGTCAAACTCACTTATCCCCAATCACTTCAAATTATTTAGGTATCCAGTATTTCTGGAGCTACCTGTTTTTCCAGAAGGTGAGCAAATTCCATCATAACAGATATCCTTTGACAGCAAGGGTTAGACCCTGCATAGGCTGGTGCATGTAAGTTATAAAAATAATTTCAGACTGGGAAATCTAGGTTAATTATTTCCTTTTTCATTAACTCATTGTATGTCCACCAACATCGAGCAACAATGTGCCTCAGTTTCCCCAATTTATCATAAACTGCCACATGCTTGTAGATGAGGTGGTAGGGGATGCCATTTAAAGCAAACATTACTATATTGAGGCCTCCAACTCAGCCTTGAGAAAGAAGAGGCAGATAAAAACAATTTGGCAGCCAGCCCTGCAATTTCCATGCAGATGAACCTGCAGTCTGTACTTTCCACATAGCAGAGCTTTTAGTGGGAAAATCAAAACATACTCAAAGCTTAACCTTGTGTAAGCACTAAAGGTTAAGAAGCAAAAAGCAGGTCTCATAATGAGAAAATGAATGAAAGTAAAAGATACCTTCCTGGTGAAAGTAGTTATCTGCTCTAGAAGCAGAAAACAGTTGAATGTAACAAAATTTGCCCCCAGAAGATAAAGTTTCTGGTGTCTGTTCAATGTGAAGATTTGTGCTTGTTCAGCACTGAACTTTTTCTTGTATTTGTTTCCCTTAGACCTTGGTGATCTTTCCCTTATTCAGCTGCTCTGCTCTATTTCTCATCACAGTGTGTGGTACAAAAGCACCACCTAAGTCCCCAAGAACACCAATGCTATGGAGTGTGGCACAACAGGAGCAGAGACACCACATACGATCAAAATGTTTCCTTGTCACTTCATGCTGGCTAATAAATGAACCAATGCAGTATGAAACTGTACCGATACTGGAAATGCCTACCTTTTATTAAATAACATTTACCTAGGGAAATCCATACCTGCAGCAGAAAAGGAGGGAAAGGGTTAGGTGAGGCAGGCAAGGGCGACACTTGTCTTCTGCCACAGCCTTGCACTTGCCACCACTCACCACTTCTACTTAGGCTTCAGTCTTCCATTTGAGAGGTGCAGGATACAGGGGCCCCTTGATTCTGGCTGTTATTTGGCTATTGCCTGGACTGCAGAGCCTGATTCCACCAGTCTCTATTTCAGCCTCTCTAATGCTCCTGAGCCTTTCTACTTCTGCTTGTAGCCTTTCAATCTCTTGTTGCAGCTAGGCCACTCAGTTAAACAGATAATCCACCTGTTCACACACAGCTGTCCCCAGAGCTGCACCCTAAGATCAGTGAGAGGCTGTGGCATTCCCTGCAGGCTGTCACCTGCACAGACTCATCTTGCTGTGGGAGATCTGTTTGGGATCCCATGTTCATGTGTACTAGTGCCCGTAGCCTGGTCTTCTGCTGCTGAGTTGACACTTTTTTTTTTTGCTCCCCCTGCACACCACCAAGCAGACAGTTGGCTGCCTCGCTGTGTGTGGTCTAAGCGTTGCTTCCAAGCTTTACCACATCTAAATCTCTCATGGTTTCTGCTCAGCCACATCCCTTTTTGGCTTCACCAGCAAGGGATTCTGACTCCTATTAGATCCCTCTTTCTTCCCTCAAGCTTCCCTGGATCAGGAAACTCTTTATGGATAAGAAAGATAAATTATATTCACTGAGCAAAGATATAACCTTAAAGTCACCAAGCATCAGTGAAATAATGACAAAACAATACCAAGCAATGGCCTGTATAGTTTTTACCTATCATAAACAACAAAGAAAATCCTTTGACAGGTAAAATACACAATAAACTCTCTTGAAGGCTTGACTTCATTTTAAATGGTTTTTGTTTAGAATCACTTCCAATTCCTACTGCTTTCTTACAAGCCTTGGGTCTTCACTTTTAAACAAAGAACCCTTTATATCCTGTCACACATTCACAACAGTGAAAACCAGATGTGAACTGCAGTGACTCATCATTGCAAAGCATCATTGGAAAGACGTGATGGAAGTTTAGAGGACTTATGACCAAGCAGGGAGGTCTGAGATTTCAGCAACACTTGTGGTGCAAGATTTGCAGAGAATAAATCTTTGAGCTTTCAAGTAAGTTTAGAACTGAGAGCACCTCTGTTTGTTACACAGTGGTAAGAAATAAAGATAACCAGCTGTTGTTAGGGTTACACTTAGTCATATACATGCTGAAAGTAACTATAGTACCTACTCAAATAAGTCCTCTTCTCCCAATACTAGCTGCACACATAAATGGCTTTAAACCAGATTACAGTTAATACATTACCACGCTGAAACAACCTCCATTTACACAAATTGCTGTATTAGAAGCCTGAAGTGAGAACAAAGGCAACTCTGCTTGGAAGGGTTTCTACCAGGGACAGCATTGTTGAGGCACAGCGGTGGTACAGTAACTTCAAGGCAGCTTCCCTACTCCCATTCTGGGATAAATGTAAGGATCCAGAGCTGTTGCTTCATATGCTTTTATGTCTCTTTCCACTGCAATGATGCTTGCAAGGAATATGAGATAAAATGTGGACTTAGTGGAGGCAGGACTTCTAGTGCGTTTGGGATTTGTGCTGTGACCATTCTGCAGATTGCTATCGGGCACTTTCCTTGGTAAGAAAAAGATGCAGTTGGTGATGGTAGGAAGTTCTTGTGAACACTTTCCTAGCTAAAATGCTTAATGACAAGCCAAGACTCGGAGAGAACACAGAAACCTCTCTAATGCTTTAGACAGCCAGTCTCAGACAGCCAGTCTCAGACTAGACAAATCTTCAAACTTCAAGCCCGTGTAATAATCATTTCAGTACAGTTGAGTATAGTTGCACTTCTGTTTTCTTAAATATTTCTTTAATTTAAATATAGCCATGTCTCTTACTTTCCCTTCTTTCTGAAGCACCAAGCACCAGAAAGAAAATGGGCAGATTTAGAAATTCAAGCTTATCTCCTCTTTTGGGGTTGATTTAAGTGAATTTAATCCAGACAAACTGTGTCATTAATATGTGCTTAGAGGCATTCCCTAGAGCTTTTAAGTTTGGAGAACAGCGTGAGTAATCACATCAAAACCATAAGCGCCAGACAGGGAAAATGGGAGCTGCAAGCTCTGTGATTAAGCATCAAGATAAGGTGAGAAAAAAGTTTCATTTTCACAAATCTAAGTTCATTTTTCTTTCAAAAATAAGTGTTAGATTCACAAGCCTTCTTGGCAATGCTGGTTCATTAGTTTTTCTAGCTATGATAAAGAAGAGAGGAAGTCCAGTTCTGTTCTTTGTGACAAAGAAAAAAATAGTGGTAAATGTAATGTTTCTAGTGGATAAATGAAGTATAAATACAAAAATAAATAGTAACAGAAATATTCAGATCCACTGTCAGTGCCAGCAGCAGAACCAAAGTTTCTAGTCAACCTTTAGCTTTATTGCAGCTATCTGAAGTATTTTTCTTTCACTTTGTAGTAGGGTCCTTGAAAGGGAAAATAATTGTATTCTGTACATAGAAAAAAAGAACAAAACTGTATCTCATTATAGCAAATAATTTTGTTTTTCACTAAAAACTGCCTCCTAAGGTTTATATAAAAGAACTTTCCTGAAAGTACCACCATCAGGAAGGAGAAAGGAAGAGAAATAAAGATTCAGCTAGTCATTGAAATCCAAGAAAGATAAGATGTATAGACATTTTTAAATGAAAATGCTCTCAGTGAGATGTCTATGTAATTTTTTAGAAAACTACACAATTTACTGGCAGATAATGCTCAGACATGGCATCATTACTGTCATTTGTTATTTACAGCTTGCAAAGTCTATTAATAACACCCCCTTTATTTACAGGGTTTTACACATTCCAGTTTGCAAGTGTTTGCATAATACTGCAAGAGCTGGATTGAAAATAGTGCACAGGGAGAAGATCCCTGACCCAAATGACTGGACAAATTCCTCCTCTGAGACTTCCTACACGACACAGAATAATTTTGAAGCAGCTGATAAAACAGAGACATCCTTGGACTTGCAGAGTAAGACAATGCTGCTGACAGAGACAAATTTCCTACAGATAGCACATGAAAGGAAAAAGCTCCTTTTGCAGGGCTGATGTTCAGAGGACAGAAAAACAAAACACTGAACTACTAATTTCACTCCAGCCAGAATCAGATCAGCTGAAGAAAAGTGCATTTGTTTCTGAATAAACCAAGTGTCAGAAGTACAACCAACGAGTGCAATTAGCTACCAATTATAATATCTAGTAACTAGACATGGCAGAGTCATTGGACCAAAGCACCAAGATAATTATTTCAAACAAAGTTCCTGTAGAAAAAATCCCCCATTTCTGAAGAAGAAAAAAGAATATTGGCAATTCCCCATGCCAAGCAACAGCAATTAAAAGCAATTATGATCAGAATTTGTCTCCCTATGTAATCATATTCATTCAAATCTGTATGCTGGCCATGCAAGATGAGGGTCAGGCAAGAGACAAACACACAGAGAGCCACACAGGTCAATTCAATTTATTTGAAAGTCTCAGTGGATTTCCAAAATAGAGAAGCCTTATAGAAGGGGAATGCGCCAGCCGCACAGATCTGAAGCTAAATATATTTTTGCTTTATAAAAGAAGATGCAAAGGATTAAATGATTCATGGTTTCAGTTGCAGACATTTGATTAATTTTCTCAACTGACAATGTGGGGAAAAATAAAGATCAAAAATATTGTTAGCAAGTAAAAACCAAAATATTAAGAGGAGAAATAAAACATGAAGATAGACCCTGCTGCAGATAACAAAAGGAGCACAGATCCAGCAGTGAAGAAAAGTCAAGATTAAGACCCACCCAAGCCCCAAGGGTACATTGTTCAGTTAATTTAATTGAGATTTTGTTTATCACTAGTTTCATCTGTATTATCTAACTCAAATAATTTTGCTCAAAACAGGGGCTAGTTTATTGCTTCTTCAATGAAGAGCAAGCATTTTAAAATCTAAATTTGCTTTTTCACAGAAATGGGAATTCCAGTTATTCCAGTCCAATTATTTAACTGTATTTTGAATGGACAACCTGCCGATCTACACATCAGCTGGGTCCACCAGACTGTTCTGACAGCCAGATTTGGTCTCCCTACTAGCTTCAGTAACAACAGCATCTGGACAGCTTAACAACTTCTTGAGGCTCTCGTAATTTTTGCATGTTGATTACTGTAAAAAGATTTTATCACTTTTGAGCTGGAATGCTGCAATTTCCCCTGCTCATATCCGTACAGGCTTGTGAAAGCATGAGTCCAGATAAGTACTATTTGCAGCCAAATCTCACTGCAGTTTCTTCTACTGGCTCCTTCTGCTCTGTGACACCAAGAATATATTTGCCTGCCTTACCTTACTTTCAAGGTCCCCAACAGCTCTGTCCCATCAATCACGATGTCAGACTTCATTACTCAAATGATAAAAATGAAAGCAAACATTTCTCCTTGCCTATTGCCTTATGTTGTCCCTCACCTTGTGGGACCAGGTAGGGACATGTGTCCCTGAACAAAACTAAATCATTGCCTGCCTTCAAAAAACCCTCTAAAAACTCACTTTGTTACTAAGAAGCTCAACAGATCATGAATATGACAAAACCACAACCTAAAACAATAATTAATTTAAATTCCAATTGGTTTTCTACTTCTCTGTCTGTGTCTATCATCTTTTACATTGAAGGTGTAATTCTTGTGTAGAGATTAGAATTTTTACCAGTCCAAGGACCTCATCCATACCTAAACTCCACAGTAGGCATTAAGGTGAAATAATATCCATAAAGTGAAATAATTATTGTCCCTACAAATCAAACAAGAAACCTAACCTGTTCCATCTGTAATTTTGGTAGAGGTAGGCAACCCCTGTATTTTTGTCAGTTTTCCTCAAATCACTAGAAACATGCTCCCCCTCCTCCTCCTTTTAGCCTACATCCAACATTTACATTTTGGCATTACTACATCAACTATCATATTTTCCAGTGGCCCACCTCAGTCCTCTCCAACACCATACTCTGATGACAGGCTACTCGCTTATGCTAATGTGGGTTTATTGCACTTACCAATATTTCAGTATCTTCTCATGTTACTAACTGTGGAGTACCTGGAGTGAGCTGGACAGGTGTTAATCTTCCTGCCAGCAAGAATAAGAACTTCTCATTGGAAGCATCTGGTAAAAGCCCACTAGAACTCTGGAAATCATGACTGATGCTCTTACAATTTTACATGCAAAAACATGACTACAAATATCCACATTTGGTTTCCCAGAACCTGTTAGCCCAATAGGAACCACCCACTTCTATTCATTGGCTCCTAGAACACCCTGATCCAAAGTTCAAGAATCCACCAGTAATCATCCATCCTATGTCTGCAATGGTCTTTGCACTAATTGAAGCAGAAAATGAAATCAAGAAGTTAAAATGGGCTTAACAATCTATAAAATTCCTCCATTATGCAGTTTATGACATACTATTATCACTACACTTCGGATTCCCACATGAGTTATTTTCTTAATAGCCTCCTGAGGGTATTGTAGAACAGAGTCAATGGCCAAAAATTATACAGCAAACAAGAGACTGCTCCAAATTGGAATTTTATATTCTACAACAACCAAGATTCAGTGGATTGGCTTGGGCTCCGCACAGCGAGACGATTTCTGTAACAAGTCTGAGTGAGTGTAAGAATTAGAGCTCCTCTCAACTCTCCTCAGCAACACTTATATATTTTTGTCCTCTGAAAGTGTGTATTTGAGACATTTAAATAACAGCAGATAGAGCTGGTGCAGAGCAATAGATTTTCACAAAGAGGAGGAGTTGTACGGATCTTGTGTTCTGGAGAGCACACTGTTACTCATCACAGACAGTGGCAATGGAAATAAGGGCTACGTGAATCATCCGAGCTGCTCTCTGGGAACACACTGGACCATTCTACATAGACCATTACAATAACATTTATTATTCAACAACAGACTTGAGATTAACTGTCTTACTGCTTTTGTGATGCTGCACTTGGTGCATTTCAACACAGCAGTCCTACGAAGGTAAATCATTTCACTAGCTCTCTAACAAAAAAGGTAGAGTATTTCTTGGAGGAAACACATAGTGATCAAACCTCTGTCATAATTACAGGCTCTTCAAGACACTCCCATTTTCACCAAGGAAATTTTACCATTATTGGGTAAGGCTATGCATCTGCACTGAAAGCTGCTCTCTCTAAAGATTAAATTCGAAGAATAGTTTCAATGGTAAGTCAGGCTAGTATGAGTACTGGCCAATATTTATTACAGCCCTAAATCATAGTCTTTTCCAAGTGATAACTAGTGAGCAGATGCAGCATTATCAAGTCAGAGCACAAACAGGAAGATGCTGCACTACGCATAAATTTTTTGAGTATGTAGCTTAATACTATTTATTTCCACACCCTCCTAAAATTTTGGAGATGCAATAAAATACCTGCTAACATACAGACAACTCTGCTAGGTCTTTTTTATTTATTTAGAGGATGGCAGCCACAAAAATACAACCTTTGAAGACCCATAAGAACATAAATATATTAAGCAGGAGGTTAGCAGAGTTTCCAGTTCTGGGCTCCTCAGTTCAAGAGGGATGTGGAGCTGCTGGAGAGGGTCCAGCATAGGGAAACGAAGATGATGGAGGAGGTGGAGCACCTCCCTTATGAGGAGAGGCTGAGGGAGCTGGGTCTCTTTAGCTTGGAGAAGACTGAGGGGTGACCTCATTAATGTCTACAAGTATTTGAGGGGTGGGTGTCAGGACGATGGCACTGGGCTGTTCTCGGTGTCATGTAGTGATAGGACAAGGGGCAATGTCTGTAAGTCGGAACATAGGAGGTTCCACATCAACCTGAGAAGGAACTTCTTCACGGTGAGGGTGACGGAGCACTGGAACAGGTTGCCCAGGGTGGTTGTGGAGTCTCCTTCACTGGAGATGTTCAAGGCCCACCTGGATGTGTTCCTGTGCGACTTGGTCTAGGTGATCCTGCTGTTGCAGGTGGATTGGACTGGATGATCTTTTGAGGTCACTTCCAATCCGTAGTGATTCTGTGACTACCCTCTCTCACTCTGTGTAGCTATGTTACAGTTGTCAAACACCTCATTACAAGATAAGCTCAGTTTTATGTCAGAAACTATGGAACAGGCAAATTAACTGACAAGCCCAAGAACAAACTGGCAGTAAGAAACGGGCTCAGAAGTTGCTTTTTATAATCCCATGAAATATATATCTCAGAAAAGCATCATTAATGACATTTCTCAGAAGCTTCACTCTAAGAAGTGCGCAATACAAACACTATAAATAAAAATAAGTGGGTACAAAACCTGAAATATCTTCCACTAATTTCAAATATCCAGATATAGGAGAAAAACAATATTGGAAAAGAAAACGTTACAAGAACAGTTCAAAAGACAAATACTTTAATGTTTTATAGTAGTTAATTTAAGGAATGTTAGAAATAATGACTTGCTTAAGCAAGGTACTGACTGGACAATTTTTAGAGCCATCACTAGATTTAATAATAATATATTGGTTCAGTTTTGCATGAAAAAATTTGTTTGTTTTACTCTGGTAATAAACTGTAAACATGAAGCTTTCTTTGAAACCAGGGACAAACCCCCATTCTGCAGCACAAAACGCTATGGGGGAGAAGGCACATTTCAAATTTATTAATGATGCCCTAAGTTGTACAGGAACACAATTCTAGCAAGATGGTGTCTAGAGACACAAGGCTTTCATGTACACTTCCACAGGAACTGATTGCTGAGGTTACCCAACAATGGAGTAACTTGTACATCCAATTCCCTCTTTACAAAGGCATTACAAAACTTTGGTTTCTTCAAATACCTGTCGGCCACTGTAAGTAGAATCAGCTCTTCAAAGCACAAGAAAAAAAATCTTTTGCTGGGGAAGCAGACTACTATTGCTATAAAACAGGCTTCTACTCTACCAGCTACTTAAGAACCAGTGTGTACTAAACTAATTTGAAAATTCTTTAGGAGAATGAAGTCCTCAGTGAGACTTCAAGGAGGAGATCCTAAAGACTTACATACTTTCCAGCACCTGCAGGCTTTCAGAAACAACTCCAGAGATGAACATGCAATCTAAGTACCTTTTTTCAAATGGTAGCATGTTCTACTTGCTGTCAGCATCAAAAACTATTGGGCTATTTCTTCTCCTCAAAAGGCAAAAGAATTAGTGAGGAAACTTGATAATTGAAGTCAAATTTATTGTTACAACATGCACATGAGAGCATTTGAATGCTAAGTGAGCAAAGATGAAAAGTAAAGCAAGAAGAGAGGAGATGACAAAAGGGTAGGGTTTTCATTATTAAAAACAGCTTTCAGAAGGAAAACTCACTTCCACTAGAGTCAATGAGAGTTTTTCCATCAATTTCAAGGGAGCCATGGCTTCACCTCTAGACAGTTATGAAGTGCAACCACCTACTACATCATTTATTTTTTTCTTTCCTTTTTTTTAGGCAAGCAGAGGAATAGTAAAATGAAAAATCTTTGAATCTGGCAAATCCCAGAGCAGCAGTTGAATATAAATGAGCAGATAAATGATGAAAAGTGTGCTAAAGCAGTTTTTCAATAGGTTGGAACAAAACAAAAGTTTGGAGTCTCACTCCATGTCCCCAACATCATGTGAGTGAAACTGGAACTGTAAAAACCCCACTATGGTGTGGGTAAGTGTGTCACTGGATGACTAAACAGTCTGAATGGATTTGATAAGCAACTCCTACAGTATGTCTGTGAAGAGTACACGGGTTTGTGTGTGTTACACATAACCACATTTGCTAGAAAAAAGACAATATTTAGATAAACAGTGTCAAAACAAATAGAGCTCTACATGCAGAATCTATTATTTTTTAAGAGATTTTTTGCAGTAAGGTTACTACTCATGTTCTTTGGAAAAAAATAGCTGCAACTGAAATGTATTTATTTTCTTCCTTGGCCTCTTAATTTTAGTTATGATTACATGTGTTATGCTTGTGACATATGGGACTTCTGCCACCCTTTAACTAGAGCACTACAAAGTGCTTCCTGCACCTTCTTGTCCTTCATCCCAGGTGAGTGTGGACAGCAGGGCTATGTTGCTACACGCAGTTTGTGTCCAACAGTCTCTCAGGCACATTGGGAAACATTTGTTGCTGGTACGGCTTCCAGAGCCCACCCCAATATACATACAGCAGTACTGGTCCGAGTATAAGAGCACTGGAAGAACACTGTCTGTAACACAAAGGAATTAAAGGAATTGGTCTTTCTTACAATTCATTTCTCCAAAGTACTCAAGAGATAGCTGAATTTTAAAATGCAGAACGTATTTGTGTTATCATTCATCATTTGATTATGATTCTGTATTCAATAGAATCATATAATGCATTGGGTCATCCAGCCTCTTGTACATGTCAAAGAGCCCACAAACTACTGTTCAACACTAAGGAATGCAATTATCTACTCAGAGCTCTAAAAGATTATTAAAACAAGACTGTTTTTCAGAGAAGGAATACAAATAACACCCAGTAATTCCAGATCCATAAGTTGTGTATTATTGCTGTTTATGTATCATTTATATGATTAAATGCATAATGGCAAATATGTCTGGAACCGGCAGGCTTCACTTAACGAAGGAAGGTTTTAAAAAAATTAAATGCCTTAGTTTCATTACGCCATTGAGAGGGTGTTCTTGCCAAACACTGTCTAGATTAATCTCATAAATCATTTCCTGTTGTAAACACCTGAACTATGGACTAGAAAGGAAATTCATCACAAACCCTTCCCACCTATTCTCTTCAATCCTCTGATGAAAAGAATCCCAGACTCTGAGAACAGCCTTTTTTTTTTTTTTCTTTAATGGTTATAAATTAATCAAGTAGATAGAATCCAGAAAGGCTTTAAAAGAAGAGACCTGCTGGATAAGATCCACACACACTTCAGTTTTGTCCAGCAAGAAGAAAATTAATTTGTTTTGACTCTTACATGACAAAGTTTATGACAAAGCAGTATGGCAAACTGTTCCGCACGGGACTCTTGACAGTGTGCCCATAGCAATTACCCTCTCATCCACGCAGATGACTGATGATCATCTGAGGCTGAGAGACTAGTGTGTCTTACTGAACTTCATTTAAATTCGCCACAGCTCTAGAGATCTCATGGAATTTCATTTCACTTGCAGACGCTTATCAATAGATTTGAAGCAATAATGAGGCTTTGACAGCCTTTTGCAGCCTTTTTTGAAACTTTATGCTCCAGACAATCAGAGACTTTGGGAACACAGGTCTGCCAGAGCACAAAGCAAAATTATACTGGACCTGCTCAACCAGCAAACTCGATTACTAGGGGATATGTTGTCTACAGGAGATTATAAACAGAGGTATAAACTGTGTTCCACAACATTCAGTCTAGGTACTTGAAACAGTATCTCCAGAGCAAGAAAATACCTCTTTCTCTTAATTTCTGCTATACAACTCTCCAGATTCAATTACATAAAGTGACTGGGGCCAGTAGAGCTGCTCCCGATTTACAGTGATGGAACTAGAGGAAAATTTAGCAAGAGAGTTCACAGAAAGTTAATTGGCTGAACTTACAGACAGAGCCTTTCTGTATTAGACTGTTACAGAAAATACAGAATTGAGAACAGAAAGATCCTCTGAACTTTTGAGCACAGCTTAGCCTACAAGACACCAGAAAGGGAGACAGGAACAAGTGCTCACTCCAGCACTGAGTCAATTCCCACAACGACCATCCCCAAAACAAAATGCAAAGCTGCCTGCCAGTGGACAGAGACCTAGTTTAGAGATGCTCCCCATCACCTGCTGCATTTGCCTTTCATCCATCCAACATTTCTCTTTCTTCACAACCACCATTGCCAGATCTTTAAGGTTTCCATGGCTGCTAGTGAGCCTTAGGAATAAAAGTGGGCCTGTGGGGCAAAGGGGTGGATGACTCAAATATGTAACCATATTAGAGAGGAAAAAAGCCACCAATGTAACAGATGGGACCTCCAGATGTCATGACAAACTCATATTCTCTCTACTGTGGTGCAGTGCAGAGAACAAATTTGGCAGCAGTGGAGCAGAAGGACAACTGAGACAGAAAAATCTTAGGCATTAACGTTTTTTGTATCTCGTCTTGCAAGCCAGGGCCATCTCAAATCCTGCACCCACTCTACTGACATTTCCAGCACTAGTCCCTGGAAAACTGGATAAAATTATATTCTAAAAACTTAACATGCCACATTGAAGATAGTATTTGAAACTCCCACTAAAGTGAAACAGATGTTGGAATGCAGCAGTGGAACTAAGGGTTACATCACAGCACAGAAATTATTTTGAGGAATTATTAAAACGTGTTTGGAAGACACTATTTCTAGAATGATGCCAACTTACTATATAATGAACACTTCAACATTAACACACACCAGAACTGAAGGCTCTATTCTCATTTCTATTGACTGTAACACACATTTCTGCAGAAAAGGGGTGATGAGATAAGGCATGTTTTCTTTCAGAGCCAGATACGCGCATGGATCCAACACTACAGAAAGTGCTTCCCAGTATTCTCCAGTGGCTGCAGGCACGACCCAAAGCCCATCATTTGAGAACATTTAGTCATAACACTGAGACTTTGCAAATAAAAGTGGCTATGGCATTAGATACCGGACAATTTTGCTTAAAACCATATTCTTCGGTGCTGTGAAGAGCCTACTCTATTCTTACTATAATTTCTTTGACTTCTACTAGGACTGGAGTTTAGAAGGAGGAGCAGCCTTATTTTTTTTTTTCTTTTTCATTTTTCTTTTTTTAGAAGTGATGCTGTAATTCAAATCCTGGTAACCTTGGAAACAGCCTCTCTCCTCAGATATGTCTGTGTCAATTAAAGTAATTGGGGCACTCCAGCTAATGGTGCCTAGATTCAAATATCCAGGCTGGTGCTGAAGCATTAGGACTAAAGAACTCTCAGCTGAGAAACAGATACTCTTAAACAAGATTGTCTTGAAGGGTTCTTCTCCTTGTAAGCATGTATCAGAAGGTTAGTTGGGAAAACGCTGGCTTTAAATAATTTGTTTGTATGTGTACAGGATGCACAGGCGCTGTTTAATAATAGGGAGCTTGATATTTACTCATACATGTATGTGGAGAAGAAAGAGCAGGAGAACCTGCTCTGGCAGGGGAGTTAAACTAGATCCACAGCAGTCCCTTCCAACCCCTACCGTTTCCCTAAGCAGAGAAACACAATTAGCTTAGCTTTAAGATCTTTCACTAAGAAGAAAAAAGGCCTCTACAGATTCACAAAATTTACGTTGGTCCTTACCCATTGTGTATCAAGTCACAGAACCATTGTGTTACGAAAAGGCCTTTAAGATCACCAAGTCCAACCACTGCTAAGTCTACATATACACACTTCAAATTACACATTCACTAGGACACAATTTCTATGCTTGGCAGAATCATGAACAAATACCATTGACTAATTATTTTAGGTGATGCTACAGACTGGAAAAAACATACAGTATTACTATCTGGTAACATAAGTGGCTGGGAAATAAAAATCTAGATGCTGTAAGCAATTCTGAACTGCTTCTTAAGTTTGTTCCTTCTTCTTTTATTGAAACCAGAAAGACATTAAAAAAGTCTCTTGCATTTAGAAGATGTTCACTGCAAGAATACTGGCATGTAGCATTTGCTAGTTACAAGGAAAAGCCATTTGAAAGATATTTGCTCTGTTTTGGCATACTGAATCACTGTGCAGCAGAAAGTGATTTTTAGTAGATGCTTTTGGTTATCATGCAAATAACGAAGTGATCTCATCTATCATCTGTCCTTCCCATCCCTATCAGTAAAAGGAAAAAAGAGAAAGAATGTAGTATTATTTGGGAAGAAAACTCTGACAAAATAATGATAGTTTGAAGTTATTATTAAGTATTTCAGTTGACACATAATGCTGGCAAAGTAAATAAAATAAGAAAATCAAAGCTTCGAGGAATCTTTTCCCATATTCAAGACCTACTTTAACTGTTTTCTAAAGCCCAGATGACTCAGGCCTTTAACGCTGAAAGACTCAAAATGACCAAAAGGGCGTTCAGAGATAGGCTGGAGTGACTAAGCCACCTTTTGATATTGTTAATAAAAGAAAAAAATAAAACTAAGCAGCCAAGACTGCAGTAGCTGAGTCAGGCCCCATAGACATGTTTACTGCTAGCAAAGGCACACAAAGGTCAGAAAAATCATCGTCCAGAATTGGCTGTTGTTTCAGTTCCTTTGAGATTGAAAGTTATTTATATAAGAAACCCATAATGTAGCGCGGAATAACTCTATCAACAAGATGTAAAATGAGAAGCACACAGGTTTACAGAGGAGCAGCTAACAACTGGACTTGGGACAGCTCAACTCTAGAAGGTTATTGTTCAGTTTTAAGACAAAAGCAAGCAAAATTCTGCAATAGGAGGCCAATAAAACAGTCCGGAAATATGCTGTAATACTCTGTAAAATCAGCAGAGGTAATGCAGGTTTCACCTTGTTACTTATTCAGTTTGAATAATACAGAAAACATTGTCTAGTCACTGACAACCTAGACAGGAAGGCTTTCTTGTCCTCTTGATTCGCCTCAAGAGCAGCAGAATCAGGCTGTAAACCTGCAGTTGCATATAAACAGCATCACAAAACAAAGTAGCCCTCAAAATTAATTCAGAGTAATTATTTATACAGACTTAAGTGAGATCAGCATTGTGAACTTGATTGAAAACAAATTATTTTGCTTTACAACCTTCTACAGTATTCAGCATCTATTCATATAGCTTGCTTAAAAACATTTCATATTCTCGCCTAAATATGTACATACAATCTCTTTCTGAGGCAAATTTGTTTATTTGCCTGTTTATTTTACTCATTTTATTTTACAATAATTACATTCTCAGGAGAAATTTTAATGCTGCACCAAGCCCATTCTGTTTGCTATCTATAACAAGAGGCCCAGTAGAGCAGATGATGCTCTACTGATCTTCTGAAAAAAAATCAGCAGAATTAAACATACAATAAAGGCTACTGAAACTTTTCCAAGAACAACAAGATTTTTTTGTTTTGGATAATTCATTGAAATAAGTATCTTACAGAAAACATGAGTTGAATCAGATTCTGATTTCAACATGAAGGAGACATATGCTAGTGAAGAACACACAGACGGCTGCTAGAGATCCCTGGTCTGCATCAACCCATAAAAGAGCCTAGCTGGAAGGGTTATGGACCCAGAAACCAAGGATTTTCCTTTGGTCTCTGAACTGGGACATTCTTAGGAGACATTCTAGGTCTCCCGCACCTAGAAGGCATGCTGGCCAGGGCCCTCAAACAGCCAAGCAGCTCATCATTTAGAGTATAATGACTGTTGGAAAGACCATTTTGGGTGTTTTCAGCACCTGCCGGAGCAGGTGTTATCCAAAATTATACGTGTACTCTCTCTAAAGTGGAATAATAGAGATCTTCAGGTCCACAAACACTTGAATTTTGGTGCTTTGGTGTGAAATTGAGCAAGATCAAAACAACTCTCTGATCTTGAAAACCATCACAGAAAAGAAATATTGTTGCTTGGTCAGCCCTAAACTATGGCACATTTTCTCTTATGCTATTTGCAAAGGTATCTGCAATGTCAGCCCTCACTCTCTCTAATACTCAGTATTTTGTTCACTTCAAACTAACTGCAGGATGATGAAAAGTCATGAAACATGATGGTGCCAAAAGAAAATCTGCACCACCATTAATTGCTACACAAGTACATCAGATCTGTCATGAACAGTGACGTGTCAGGCATAACAAGCATCTCTGAAGTCAAACTCCCAGCTTCACTGCCACAGAATAAAGGATGCTGATGACAGATGGGCAGAGTTAAGCAAACCTCTCGGCCAAACTCCTAGATACATGATTGGAGCTGCATGTCATTGCCAAGACCAGAATCTTAGCTTCTGTCAGAAAAGCACTAACTTCCTGGCTTCAGTCAGGGGAACAAAACACATCAATAAAAAAAATTACTGCTATAAATAAGAATGAAAATGAAACAACCTTCCACTCTCCTGGCTCCTAATCCCCGTTTACGCCTCTGGCTCCAGGATTATTCCCTCTGCTTACATAGTCCCAGATCCATGTAATTGCAGAACTGCCATTCCACATCACCTGACACTGCTATCCGCTCCTTTTCCCTTCTGTCAAGACTACTTTTTATCCTGTCCACCTGAACTGGGCAACACCTAGGAGTCACTGGACAGAAAGGTCCATTCATGCCTTCTGTGAAATCTAACATCACTTCTACTAGAAAAAGCATTTCTCATTTACTCCAGTGACAGCACATCAGTTGTCTAAACTATACGGAAGCTTCAAAACACGCTTGGGGTGCATGAAGTCAGGAGGGACCTTGCCAGATGAGTCCATCATATACAGCATGGTCCATTACTATCTTGCTCCTGCTCTCCTACATTCTGATGACAGTTGGTTTCAGGTTACACACTGTAACCTGAAGTTGCATTGTTTCTCATGAACTGCTCCCAGCAATTCCAGTAGAAGCTGCATATATCTAAGAATCAAGAAGATCCTCTATTTTGAGTTTAACTATGCATCAAGGCCTCTGCTGCCTCACATCCCTTCCTCAAAGTCAGCAGGGCTGAAAATAATCAAAGTCAGAATAATTGAAGAGACTTTGCCTGAAATGATTTGCAACATTCACTTTTTCCCCAACTGTGAATCGTAGCAGTGAGTTACAAAGCACTGCCATTTATATAAAACCACATCTCAAGCTTAAAATCTATTCTCTATAAGATGAAGACAATGATTTACTTAAACATGAAAAAAAATGAGATCATTACAGTATGTTGGAGGCAAACAAAAGTTTTCAAATGTTTCTTGATATTGGCAGCTCATGTAGTCTATGTCATGTAGCATAGTTAGTACTATGCTAGGCATTACCATCTGGTTCAAATTAAAATGATCAATAATATATTTCTACTAAAGAGAGAAGACTCACATAGCACAGCACCATATTGTTGTGCACATTAAATCAATACACCTCCTCAGTTCTAATGTTGGTGCAATACTTTCAAGAGAATTTTGAAAAGATTGTTTTCTACAGCACAGAATTTTCCGTCCTTCCTTCTGAGCGCAATAGGCTTCTAATGAGTGTTTCTCTGCACAGATAAAATCCTTTATAAAAGGATAAATATGTAGAAAGGCTGTGCAATTTATAAAAAATAGGCACTTTTAACACGTTAATAGATGAACAAGATGAAGAAAAAATCTTGTTTGTAGCCATAAAACAAGCCAAGGCTAGACCCATGAAAAAAGTCCTGTGCTTGAGTGGACCCATTTCAACCCCTCTGTGCTCAGAATAGTTCATATCTCAGTAATCTATTTGTCAGTAATATTTATTCCTGCCTGTAAACCCAGATGCAGGGACCTTTGTGTTCTGTCTTCACGAACAAGTGTCATAAAGAGCACTATAGAACAGCTAACACCAGCAGGACAACTAGGCTGAGCCCCATGTGGATACAGGAATTGTCATGGCCAGAAAGGACAGTTGGGAGTCTCCACCTAGAACAACCAGTATACTCAGAGAACACTTAGGGATTTCAGCTGAAGTTATACACAATTACTCACTCTGCTCCTTTTCCAACTCTAAGAAAACTCCTGTTACTCTAGACTCGTGAAAGGAACACAGATTTGACTTGCTGCTATTTCTATCAGTCATAAGAGGTAGGACAGGCACGTGAGCTGCTCTTGAGTACCTGCTGGTCTAGGCACTGCTGTTAACAGAAACTCGGAGGAAGACTAGTTCATTTTTAGTCTTGTAAAAAGCAGTATTACAAAAAAGA
Organism: Rhinopomastus cyanomelas; assembly: GCA_013400115.1. Taxonomy (NCBI): domain Eukaryota; kingdom Metazoa; phylum Chordata; class Aves; order Bucerotiformes; family Rhinopomastidae; genus Rhinopomastus; species Rhinopomastus cyanomelas. Next base: position 126,526 of record VXBP01002973.1, on the reverse strand, counting down.
AGTGGAGAGGATTAGTCTGATCCAGGATGCTGAGCAAAGAAGAAAGATATGCATGGCTAGAACTAACAAAACATCTTATTTCATTCATCTAGCAAAATCAGTCAGTAATAAGACAGGAAAAGGAAGAAATACTAAATTTACCCTTCTCTGCATTTATGGGTTCAGAATGGTTTTGACTGGTATTCACCACAGGGTTTATTATGGGGGATGTTTGATATTCATCATTGGTTTCAAATTTGCTTTTTATTTAAAAAAGCAACAATATTGCAGTAGATTAGTCCTAATGAAGGTATTCAAATACCACCCACTAGTTCCAGTCATTAAGACCTTTAATCCTAAAGAAACCAAGCCAGGAAAAAAACAGTAAAAAGCCTTTAAACTTGCAGAAGTGGCTCCTTTCTAGTAAGTAATCTAGGAAACAGTTACTAGTTGGGTTACTTATACTCAGCCATGAGGTTTTCTGTAACAAGCCACATGTGCAGACATAGGAAGAAGTAGTAACTTGCTAGGAAAAAACCCTTTGTCCTGTTAGGCACTACTGGCTTTACATTTACTGAGCCATATTAAAACACTTCCATAGACATAAGCTTTGCATAAATGGCTCATGGGATTTCTAGATGAATACCAAAGCATTCGCTCTACACTTACTCAGTTTCAGAGGCATGAGAAGAATGAAGCGTGATACTATCGGGATGATCCACCACCAACCTGTGGCAAACGTATGAACTAAGCAGAAAACGCACCTCCATCCTAATGATCCTGTTTAGCTGTTGATTCTCAGTGTTGTCTTCTCTCAGAAGTGCTGTCAGCGTACCCTACCCACATACCATTTAAGCTGCATCTTCTCTACCCCCATTTGATTATGGGCCTGATATGCAACTGAGTCAGATCCTTCATATCAATACGTGCAATATGGCATTTCAGATCACTGAACCTTATTTTTTGCAATCTACAAACTGGCTGCAGATTGCAACAATCAAAAACAACATCTAGCTTTGAGCTAATTTTTTTCCATACAATTTGTTGAAATGTGAAGTGCAAAAGACAATAAATCTGATGTAAAAAATAAATCTCTACCAAAAGAAAATAAATCTGATGTAGAGTTTAAATATGGCTAAATACCTGCCACATAAAACCTTCAAACATTGGGTACAAGAGGCCAAAGGCAACACAAATAGCTTCTACTGGCCTGTGTGAAAACCAGATGGGGCTTTCTCAAAATCAAAAACACTTCCGGGGTTCTGTTGGTGGGTGCAGCCAAAAGCCATCCCTTCCTTATTGAAGGCTGTTCGTTTCGGAGATGTTTAAAACCTGCCTGGATATGTTCCTGTGTGACTTGGTCTAGATGATGCTGCTCTAGCAGGAGGACTGGACTAGATGATCTTTCAAAGTCCCTACCAATTCCTGTCTCAGGAGATTTGAGTTGCTGGCACAGCAACAAGTCCTGGTTTGGAAGTAGGTAAGGTGCTTCATGCACACTTTCCAGAATTTCTGTACCAACATGAATCATACTCTAGTGCAATAAAATGCAGGGGAGAAAATGTACATTTCACAGGAGATTGCAACCCACTTTGGCCCACATCCTAGGGACTAACAACATGACCCTCATGGCTGATGTTAATATTCAGCAAGATTAAACACAGAAAGTGAGAAAAGATAGTGCAGTAGATGAAAGGCAATCCTGAACTGCACGGGCAGCAGCAGGAGTTCAGAAAGGCTCTGGTTTCTTTCTGTACAGTGCTGGAGAAAGAACAGTCACCACCACTCAACAGAAATGCCAATACAACGGCACTGGAACAACCTCCGGTCACTCTGGTCTTGTACAAGGAGGCTAAATTCAGAGAATCACGGAAAGTTAGGGGTCGGAAGGGACCTTAAAAGATCATCTAATCCAACCCCTCCGCCAGAGCATTCATTTTCTTTTCCCCAGGAAAGTGCACACTAAGACTCATGAGAAGCTCTGATGCTGTTTCTGGATGACTGCAATAATGCATCCTTTGTCCTCACGTCTCAGGACATCAAAGCTGTGCAAGCTATCAACTCATTTAGCCCATGGATGTTAGACTGTCATTAGCAAGAGACTGGAACATTTGTCAAGGCAGGTGAGAGCTCTTCACTATTACCAGTAGTTAAAAATCCACCAGGTTTCCTGTTAGCACCGAATAAGGTTAATGATAACCACACAGAAAATCTTTGAAATGGTAACAGAAATATGGGCATCCTAACAGAAGAGAAGAACATGACCTGTTTAAAAACTACTGAGTCAGGAAAATTGATACTGGAAGGGACAAAGCCCAATAAAATAAATCAAGTGAGAGTTAGTAAGTACCTGGGACAGGATAAAGAGCTAACAAAACTCAAGGCTTTATATCCAACAAGCTGTACAATGAGAATGAACTGCACTGCAGGCCAGCCAGAAATGTTTGTGCAAGGTAACTGGACTATAGCCTTCACAGTGATGAACTACACTTTCAGCATGTTCAACTTCTGAATCCTACAATGCTAACCTGACAGCATATTTTCATCTGGTTATAAATCCAAGTGTGCTGTTCCTAGACAAGCTTTCCACCTGAAACTTTGATATATCTATTAAAAAGAAAAGAAAGATATTGGCATTGAATTTGCCTTTTTCAAAGCTTAAGTAAATGAACATTTATAAAGAGGCCATGAGAGCAATACATCAACTAATAAAACTTGCACTGACAGAATAACCCCATTACAAGAACTTCTGGTCAACCAAGGCTGCGTCAGAGCATATTTAACCTCTCACAGTTCCTCTCATGCAGGTTTTTCCCACAAAAACTTGTGTCTCTCAGTTTCATAAAATATTTAGGTGTAACAAAAACTTCGTAAGTGTGGGCAACTAGATATTTTGGGGTAGATCAAACTTTTTTCTTTAGACAGTCTTCCTTATTTAAGGTTAAAATATGGGGAATGAATGATTCCTGGGATGCATTAACTGAACTCTGAAGTGCTGGAGGTCACTGACTGCCTAGCTAGGCTTTTACAACACAAGCGTGGGTGCAGCAAACTATATAAAAGTTTTATATAAAACTCTCTTTGTAGCAGAGAACACATGCTTAATGTACAGATGCTTTTCTAAGAACACAGGACTTTTGAGAAGAGCCAAGTACTAACCAAACATCAGTTTGATCTGTTCAGGAGAGAAAACTGAAGTTGTCTTAAGTTTTAAAGTGTTATGTTGTCCTTCATAAAGTTTTCTTAATTGCTATTTCACTTTATCCTTCAGTTTTCTCTTTTGCCAGTTTGCTTTATTCCTCACTTCCAAAAATCTGTCCATGTTCCATGATAGGACTGATGGCATTTCACTCGTTAGTGACTTGTTTAATTTGCCATCCCATTTTGTTACAGAATTAGCTGAAATAAAGTGTTTTCAGTGAAATTTAATTGGTTGCACAACCCAAAAAAACCCCGAAGTGTTTGTTCACATATCCAGTAGTCGATCAGCTCCAAAAGTCTTGGCTTTATTATGTGCTTGTCAGAATAGAGGATGACACCAAATGGCTGGCAGGATAATGAACAACTGTCATGAGAAATGGATTGTCACGTAAAGCTATCTGAAGTACAAAGATGATGACGAAAGCAACACTTAGAGGTACACTGACAGTTTTCTCTTTTCCCATTTTCCTCCCCCCACCCCGCCACGCGTTGTACAATTTTCTTCTATATCAAACTCACTTGGCTGGAACAGAGGTGGAACATGAAACAAATTGTGCCACATTCTCTAGAGATGTGAAGTACAATTCATCAGCAATCAATGGATAATTGTACAGTCATGCCAGATGAATTTGCCCTCCACGCAAAGAATTTAGCAAGCACTGTTAATATTTCCACTTATTTCAGTTATTAAATTTGCCCTCTGATGAACATCTATGTGTTATCTACTGTTAGGACATTCTCCTTCCTGTTGCTGCACACACCATATAAAACTAAAAGAAGATTATTACAAGTAGAGATTATTGCTTTACTATGCTAGCGTCAAAAATAATTCCACATTCACTTTCCAAGTATATTCATATTGTACCACCTTTGAGACAATAAAAGGAGATTTTTAACTACAAAAAGAAATTCAGGAAAAGGATTTAATGGAACTCTCAGTTTGACTGTGCACAGATACACTGAGATCCCAGCACAGGAAACATCACTTGCATACGCAGTGCTTAATTACACCACGGAATCATAGAATCATTAGGGATTGGAAGGGACCCCAAAAGATCATCTACTCCAACCCCCCCCAGTACCACAATGATGAGACAAGACAATTGAGTTAAACAAGTCTCTCACCCTTGAGAGACTGTTCCATAGGATACAAAGATCCAAAATAAGAAAAAAGTCGTGATGCTTCTTGAAGGTGTCTTCCAATCTTAATGATTCTATGGTTCTATATTGAGTTTGAATCCCCCCCTCCACTCTGAATACATCTAATTTAAAGTTTCTAAATTACTTACAGAAAAAATGCAGCAGAGGACATGGCAAGAATTGAGGAGGAAGAAGGCTAGGTGGATTACAGGTTAGAGCAGGAATGTAGGAAGAAAATTAAAGACTAGCCTAAAACATCTCAAATGGAAAGGGCTATTCCTTCCCCCTCCCAGTGTATTTTATACATGAACAGGATTTCCAGCATTCACATGTGAAGTAAATGCAAGACACATCTACCATCTAAGAGATGATTATTACCTCCCATAACTCCTGTCAGCTCTTCCAAGCTCCAAAACACTATGAAATTACAGTGAGAGCAAACAGATTCAGGTCAGCAACCCTGAACAAAAAAGCTATACTGGCAGTGCAAGGAATAGTGAGAAAAGCAATTGTCCATGAATTCTTGGTGAACTGAAAACAACTAGATTTACAAAAAACAAAACAGTCAGAAATAAATTTTCTTTAAAAATTTCACACAGACACCATCTCCCTCACTTCAGTACCTTATGCGTGACACACACCATCAGAATCTCTCAAACACCTTAAAAACAAGAGGAGCTACTTTTATTGCAGTTGTAGGTGGCTACAAATTCAGCTGGGCCTTTTCAACTTTGGGTATACTGACCAAATGTTATTAGCAATTACTTGAAGAAGCAGAAAACCATTTTGAAATAACAGAATCTAAAGTTTAAAGTCACAGCTTCAGGCTTGGAATGTAGCAAGAACAAGAAAAAAATTAAAAGGAACAAGGAAAAGGACAAAGAATGATCAATACATTCAAAAAATAATGATTTGCAAAGGATTGCAGGGCTAGCACCTCCAGCAACAAGCTCATCCATACCTGATGGGAGAGGTCTCGAAGCAGAAATGACAGATATCTGCCTAGACGAATAAAAGCTGTGCTTTCTGTAAGTAGTGTAATTCAGGGTTTCATTATTACTGGGGAGAAAAAAGGGGAGCACCTAAGAACAAGTCTAAGAAGTGCCATATGAAAAGTGCCATAGCCTTGAAACTGTCAAATCTGGTGTTTGACCAATTTCCATGGGTTTTCATGTGCCCAATAAAGCATACCTTAAGCAGGAGCTATTTTTAAAGAACAGCCAGTCTTCCAAACAATTACTCACCTCGAAATTTAGGAGAACTTGGGAAGTCACTTTAGGAAGTGACTGTGGCCAGTGATACTGGAAAATGACAGCATGAAGGTCTGAACTGAGCCAAGCTTAAAACCTTCCCCACAGTTCAAGACTGTGATTGTGAGTGCACAGTACAAACCAAACATTTTAGAGCTGCTGGAAAGCCTTCCTGAGTAGGACAAACTTCAAAACGGGTAGCTAAAACTTGCTTTGCCCAATCAATGTGTTGACATTTGTATAAATTCAAGTGCTGATATTTTTTGTTCTACAGGTCCAAAATTATCATTATCAGCATAACCTGTATGCAGTTTAGAATTTCTGCATCATTTTGACCTCTTATTCCAGTCTGACTTGGAAAATGTTTGACATTGCCCGTGGATGTTGTAGCGTCTCGTTTTAATTTTCAAAACACAAATTCACTTTAGAATCTGAAAATTTCCAATCTGTAAAAATTGAAAATGCATCAACTAAAAAAAACCAGAAAATATAATTTCAATTGCTGTATATTCTTCCACAATATGTCAGTCACGGTGGTCTCTTACTAACATATTATTCAGTAAAAGAATAAAAAGTGAAACTCTAATTGCCTTTAGTAAAGGTTTAGCCTTCTCCCATCCCTCTGTCTCCTCGTGCTTGAGGCAGGGATGGTTTTTACTCAGAAACTTGCTACAGAAATATAACAAAATCCAACGATAGTACTTCCTACCTTGTTAGCGGCACGTTAATCACACAACCGCTCAGCAGTACACAAGTCTCTCATCACACAAAGCACACATGCACACACGTTGCTGTTAGGTACATTGGGTGATTAGATCCTCTTAGGACTTTTATTTGTGAACAGTCTCGTATTTTTTGGTGGAAACACAGAATAAAAGTACTGAATGCCTAACATATCTGAGCAAGAGCCAGCCAGACAGAAAAAAACCCGAAACCTCATACTGCAACCTCCCTGGGGAAATCTTTGTTCATTTTAATACTTGTTCAGTCAGCTGTCTCCGTGAATGACAAGGTTTTATCTCTAATGTGAATGGCTTCGAAGGCTACTTGCATTATCCATTCTTTAGCAGCTGCTGCTGAAACCACAGGGTTGCAAACTTATAATTAAATCCAGCTGCCACTACTGTGAGTTCAGTTATATCGAAGTGAGCAGCAATGCCTTGTGGTTGCTGGCAAGATTCTGTCTCCATTTCTAGACAACGTAATTAACTCTTTTGCCCCTTTTAGATGAAATAAACATGGACACAGAGGAATGCTGTTAAATGGCTTTAAAAGAGTGTTTATCCAGAAGAATTCTTTGCAGTCATTACACCTGAGAAAACAAATTTCTAGGTGGATAATGGCTAACAACAAATAGCTGTGTCCACAAAAGCAATGAGAGGACACTCAAGGAGACACAAAGCACAGGCTGGAAGGAATTTCCTGCAGAAAGGAGGTGTGACAGGATGCACATTAACAGATCGACTTTTAAGCCTTAAAATACAGCCTCTAGAACAAAGCAAATACCAAGATCCAGCCTGAGAAAACTGTAAAGAAGGGCTAGAAAGGAACCACAGGCTTTCCTTTGATACTAAGGTATTTCTTAAAGGCCACTGTACATATCTTGAATCAGAATTAAAGATAATCCTGAAAGAGCAGTGGAATATTCACAATTCCAGAGATACACTTTTCCTTTTCACATGCAATAACTGTTCATATCCACATGTCAAAGTGTTTAAATCAGCCCAAAAAAATCAGTTAAATTACTCCAAATTGTAATTTCTCAGTCATAATCTTTGAAGTGCTACTCCAGAAGGTTCCACTTCCTCACCTCCATAAATAAATGTTGCAATGGCAATGACTCAAAAACATTTAATGGCAGTAAAAACAATCAGCAATGGCACGTTGGACTAATAGCACTGAAGTAGAAAACATAAGTCGACTGGGTTTTTTTGTGAAGGGTTCTCATAATTCTTATCTCTTTGAAGATGGGTGAGGAAAAAAGACGATAAGCACCTGACTCCAAGCACAGGAGTAAGGTAGGCAAGCTCTCTGTTGAGATGAGGAGATGCCTGCAACCACCAAAATATTCACTCTGCAAACCTCCCAAAATATGTCAAAGTTTTAAAAGAATATCTGCTGGATATTCTGCAGAATCAGTTACTCCCCATGTTATCTGGATGTTTTAATACAGCAGCTGTGTACAAAGCTACATGGAACCTGTACAAACTAGGTGCTGGCAAAAAAATCTAGCTACAGTATCATAGGCTATCAAAAAATCATTGGTATAACCTGACCTAATTGATTGTGATCTAGCTCAGATGCCTTTGAACCTCACTGAAATGGGAAGGCTGGATACTCAAATAAATTTGCCTGTGGTGAGAGACCAGCAGGAGCCATGAACTGAAATTCACGTTTCTAGATACTCAAGGTCTGCTTACTCACCTTCTGATAGAGCAGGGGAAAAACGCCTAAGCATACCTGTAAGCAGCTCTGCTCAGAGTTCATCTCTGCTGTGGTTTACTACCACATTTCCTGTACCAGTATCAAATAAACAGTGTCAGCCAGAAAGCAAATTTTCTTCCATTATTTTTTTGCTTAGACTTTTTTGCAGCAAACACTAACAGCCTTTTGTACCAAAGACAATAGGGGCAAATGTGCTCTCAGGTGGTTATTCTTAGGTTCATCTACTTTTGACATCTTTGTTTGCTGTTTGGCAACTGCCGTCTGTCTACCTGTCTCTTTGCACTAATGGCTGCAAAGCCCAGGCACTCAAGACCATTTTGAGCAAGACAGGCTGATTACTATAACCTGTCATACCTCAATGAGAGCCAGTCATGATTTTTCAATCAGTGTTTTGCCATTCCCATTTTAAAATGACAAAGCTTTTATTCCTCCGGGCTTTTCAGGGGCTATTTTAAAGGGCATTTTATCTGTAGAGGTTCATATGTCCCTGATGCTGGAGACAACACTATCAAGGACTAAGTCTGTGTGAGGAGAGGAGAAAATGAAAGGTGAAGGGCAAGAAAGAATGAAAAAGCTCAAGGAAACCAGGCTTTGGGTTTTTCTGAACCCTTCATAGGATCTTGCTTGCAACTGGAATTAATCTCTGAATCAGGTGTTATACATCATTAGAAGAGATAATGTAATTTTATCTATAAATGAAATATAACAAGGGTAAGCATAGAGTCTTGCATCTGGGCAAGAAAAACACCAGGTACCAGTATAGGTTGGCAACTGTCCTGTTGGAGAGCTGTGTAAGGGAGAGCAACCTGGGGGTCCTGGTGGACAGCAGGATTACCAGCAATATGCTCTTGTGGCCAAGAGGGCAAGCAGCATCCTGGGGTGAATCAGAATGGGGGTGGTTAGCAGATTGAGAGGTTCTACTCTGCACTGGTGAGACCACATCTGGAGTACTGTGTCCAGTTCTGGGCCCCTCAGTTCAAGAAGGACACAGAGCTGCTGGGAAGGAGTCCAGCGTAGAGCAATGAGGATGATGAAGGAAGTGGAGCACCTCCCTTACGAGGAGAGGCTGAGGGAACTGGGTCTCTTTAGCTTGGAGGAGACTGAGGGGTGACCTCATTAATGTCTATAAATATGTGAGGGGTGGGTGTCAGGAGGATGGAGCTGGGCTATTCTCAGTGTCTTCTAGTGATAGGACAAGGGGCAATGTGTGTAAGCTGGAACACAGGAGGTTCCATATGAATGTGAGAAGGAATGTCTTCACAGTGAAGAGCACTGGAACAGGCTGCCCAAGGATGTTGTGTAGTCTCCTCCGGAGACGTTTAATACCCGCCTGGATATGTTCCTGTGCAACTTGGCCTAGGTGATCCTGCTGTAGCAGGAGGATTGGACTAGATGATTTCTTGAGGTCCCTTCCAATCTGTGATGTTCTGTGATTCTGTCTTAAATGCTGTCAAACTTCAGTACTGCCTCTCGAAGCATCAATACTGGGTTTCAAGATCTTAGAAGTCTTCAGAGTTGCCAACCAAGGTAGAAACAGGTAGTGCTGTGACAGCAGCTTCCAAGGTCATAAAGCAGCAGATTGCACAAGATGTGTGAGCAGGACACCAGTTTAAGCCTGATAACTCCAAGCTGACAGAGGCTGGTGTTACACCAAAGATTACTTTGAGAAATACAAAACGAGCCCTTGGCACCTGATGCCAGTGTGGTAGAGACAATACCAAGAAAAATAAAAACTAAGAAGGACTAACACCCAATAACACTATGATCTTCACATGATTAATACCTTGATTTTTAGTTAAGTGTGAAAATGTGAAAAGATTTTGGATTAGAGCAGATTCATAGATCTCCTTCGTGGCTGGTTTTCTTACCTAGAGGATCACTTTACATGAACTAAGCAGATGGCTTGCTATGTCCATACAAAGGCACATTCAGCAGTTTCAGCAATGGCAGGGTTGTCCAAGCCACTCAAATAGGACATTAAATCCAAAACCATCCAAATTAAGTTATAACTAAAAGGGATTGAGTGCACCCTCACCATCCATTAATGTTATCAACAGGTCATAACATTAATGGATGAGGGGCAGGCAACTGATTTCATTTACCTGGACCTGAGCAAAGCCTTTGATGCTGTCCCGCACCACATTCTAGTCTCCAAGCTGGTGGAACAAGGCTTTGATGGGTGGACCACTAGATGGGTAAAGAACTGGCTTGATGGCTGCACCCAAAGAGTGGCTGTCAATGGGTCCACGTCCAAGTGGAGGCCAGTGACAAGCAGAGTCCTTCAGGGATCAGTCCTGGCACCAGTCTTGTTCAACATCTTTGTTGGTGACATGGATAGAGGCATTGAATGCACCCTCAGCAAGTTTGCTGATGATACCAAGCTGTGTGGTGCAGCAGACACGCTGGAGGGAAGGGACTTGGACAGGCTGGAGAGGTGGACACAAGCCAACCTGATGGGGTTCAACAAGACCAAGCGTAAGGTCCTGCATCTGGGTTGAGGCAATCCTAGGCACAAGTACAGGCTGGGCAGTGACTGGCTGCAGAGTAGCCCTGAGGAGAGGGACTTGGGGGTGCTTGTGGATGAAAAGCTCAGCATGAGCCAGCAGTGTGCACTTGTGGCCCAGAAGGCAAACTGCATACTGGGCTGCATCAGGAGAAGTGTGCCCAGCAGGTCGAGGGAGGTGATTCTCCCCCTCTACTCCGCTCTGGTGAGACCCCACCTGGACTACTGCATCCAGTTCTGGACAAGAAGGATGTGGACATGCTGAGCGTGTGCAGAGGAGGGCCACGAGGATGATGAGAGGGCTGGAGAACCTCTCCTGTGAGGCCAGACTGAGAGAGTTGGGGCTGTTGAGTCTGGAGAAGAGAAGGCTCCAAGGTGACCTTATTGTGGCCTTCCACTATCTGAAGGGGACCTACAAAAAGGCTGGAGAGGGACTTTTTAGGATATCAAGTAGCGACAGGACCAGGGGGAATGGAGCAAAGCTGGAGATGGCTAGATTTAGAGTGGATGTGAGGAGGAAGTTCTTTACCGTGAGAGTGGTGACAGCCTGGAATGGGTTGCCCAGGGAGGTGGTTGGGGCCCCGTCCCTGGAGGTGTTTAAGGCCAGACTGGATGGGGCTCTGACCAGCCTGATCTAGGGTGAGGTGTCACTGCCCATGGCAGGGGAGTTGAAACTGGATGATCCTGTGGTCCCTTCTAGCCCTGACTGATTCTATGTCTTGGTCTAGGTGATCCTGCTGTTGCAGGGGGATTGATGATCTTTCGAGGTCCCTTCCAATCTCTAATGATTCTATGATTTTTCAAATGCATGTTAAGCAGTAGAAAGTTTTAACACTGAATAAAAAAACCACTTGAAACAGCCTCTGAAGCAAAAGGAACCATGAAATCTTCCACGTTGAAAAGAAATAAAGAGATAAATACTGGATTCTTGGGTCACTTCATCTAAATCAAGGGCTTCTGCATTTCTTAGATTACTTATATTGAAATTGTTTAACATCTAGTGCCTGCTATTTCCTCAAATTAAAACAAGAACTGGCTGGGATGTCAGCAGTGACTATTTCCTAAACACAATATCAAGCATTAGTTTGTGGCCCCAACCAATCTGCCATATAAGAAGTACAGATGGTAAAGTGCCATCATACAAAAGTACCACATGCTGCTCATCTCTCCTGTGTGGTTCACTGATGACAAACAAAAAGGAAATGCCACCATCTACTCAACTTCAGATGAGATGAAACACATCAACACACCATGCTCTTTAAAACATATTTGCTTTTTTAACATTTCCCTACCTGGAAGGGTTTTGGATACTGTAGTACAGCAGAACTGATATTGCTTTGACAAGCACTAAAGAAGATGCTCATTACCACAGCCCCTACTGCAGGCACAAGCCGCTGCACAACTTTGAAGTGCTTCAGCATCTAGTAAGCCAACAGAATGCTCTCAAGCTGTCAAGACAGCTCACATGTCACTGGTGTTCCTTTACTGCATTATCAAGCAACCAGAAGCTGACATCTTTGCTGTCAGCCAATGCTTCTTAATCTCCAGAACACAGAAGTAGCCAAAAGGTATAGGACTGATGAATCATTTTCCCTGAGAGATCAAAAGACACAGAGGAAAAACACAAGAGCAAGTTTCACCAGGAGTAGTAGATGATCACAAAGTGGAGTCTCCTTCTATGGACATTTAAAACCCGCCTGGACACGTTCCTGTGCGAGTGCGACTTGGTGTAGTTGGTCCTGCTCTGGCAGGGGGATTGTACTAGACGATCTTTCGAGGTCCCTTTCAATCCCTAATTATTCTGATTCTTTCTACCAGAGGGTACATACCTTTGGTACATATCTTCCTATCCTGAGCAGCTTAATCAGTCGCCTCTGCTACCCTCACCATGACTGACTCACCAGCATTTCGCTAGTAAGGCCAAGTCCTCAAGATCAAGAGAATGACTGTACTAGAACAGAAAATAAAAAGTACCTTGTAATCATAGAATCACTGGAAGGGACCTGGGGGTTGGACTCGATGATCTCTTGGTTCCCTTCCAACCCCTAACATCCTATGATCCTATGATCTAGCACAATCCCCCTGCAACAGCAAGATCGCCTAGGCCAAGTTACACAGGAATATATCCGGGTGGGTATTAAACATCTCCAGTGAAGGAGACTACACAAACACTTTGGGCAGCCTGTTCCAGTGCTGTTACTCTCACTGTGAAGGAGGTCCTTCTTATAGTTATGTAGAACCCCCTATGTTCCAGCTTACACACACTGCCCCTTGTCCTATCACTACAAGACATTGAGAAGAGACTAGTTCCATCCTCCTGACACCCAACCTTCACGTATTTATAGACATTAATAAGGTCACCCCTCAGTCTCCACCAAGCTAAAGAGACCCAGCTTCCACAGCCTCTCCTTATAAGGAAGGTGTTCCACTTCCTTCATCATCCTCATTGCTCTACACTGGACACCTTCCCAGCAGCTCTGTGTCCTTCTTGAACTGAGGGGTCCAAAACTGGACACAATATTCGAGACGTGGTCTTACGAGTGCAAAGTAGAGGGAGAAAAGAACCTCTCTCAATCTGCTAACCACTCCCATTCTGATCCACCCCAGGATGCTGTCTCATGGTTATCCTGCTGTCCACCAGGACCCCCAGGTTGCTGTCCCCTACACAGCTCTCCAACAGGACAGTTGCCAACCTATACTGCTACCTGATGTTGTTCTTGCCCAGATGCAAGACTCTACATTATATGTACTTCATTAAATTTCTCTCTGCCCAGCTCTCCAGCCTGTCCAGATCTCGCTGAATGGCAGCACAGTCTGCAGGGGTGTCAGCAACACCACCCAGCTTTGTGTCATCAGCAAACTTGTTTGTAGTGCAACCGAATCCCTCATCCAAGTCATCAATGAATAGATTGAACAGGACTGGTCCCTACACCAACTCCACTAGATACAGGCCTCCAACTAGACTCTGTCCCATTGACCACTACTCTTTGGCTTCTAGCCTGCAGCCAGTTTACGATCCACCTCATTACCCGATCATCTAGACCACACTGCCTCAGTTTTGCTGTGAGAATGCTATGTGAGACTGTGTCAAATGCCTTACTGAAGTTAATATAGACCACATCCACTGCTCTGCCATCATCTATCCACCTGGTTATACCCTTATAAAAGGCTATCAGGTTGGTCAATCATGGCTTGGACAGACATGTACTCTGCTGGGTGGAACACTGGCTGGATGGCTGGGCCCAAAGAGTTGTGGTCAATGGAGCTAAATCTGGTTGGAGGCCAGAAACAAGTGGTGTCCCCCAGGGCTTAGTGCTGGGGCCACTTCTGTTCAACATCTGTATTAAAGACCTTGATGAGGGAATTGAGTGTACCCTCAGTAAGTTTGCACATGATACCAAGTTGGGAGGGAGTTTGGAGGGTAGCAAGGCTATTCAGAAGGAGCTTGACAGACTGTATCGATGGGCTGAGGATAACTATATGGGTTTCAATAGTGCCAAGAGTCAAGTCCTGCATTTTGGTCACAACAATCCCATGCAAACCTACAGGCCTGGGGCAGTGTGGCTGGAAAGCAGTCTGGCAGAAAAGAACCTGGGCGTTCTAACTGCCAGGAGACTAAGTATGAGTCAGTAGTGTGCCCAGGTGGCTAATGGCAACCTGGCCCATGTTAGAAACTGTGTGTCCAGCAGGAGTAGGGAGGTGATTGTGCCCCTGTAGTCAGTTGTGTACTGGGTCCAGTTTTGGGTACCTCAGTACAAGGGAGACATCAATGTGCTTGAATGAGTGAAGAGTAGAGCAATGAAGCTGGTGAAAGGCCTGGAGAATAAATCTTATGAGGAGAGATGGAAAGAGTTGGGGCTGTTTAGTTTGAGGAAGAGGAGGCTTAGGGGAAACTGTACTGCTCTCTACAACTATCTGAAAGGACACTGTACCAATGTTGGTGCTGGTCTCTCCTCACAGGTAATTAGTGACAGAACCAGAGGGAATGGTTTCAAGCCTCAACAAGGTAGGTTTAGATTGGACATCAGAAAAAAACTTGTCATGGAAAGAGTGGTCAGACACTGGAATGGTCTGCCAAAGGTGGTGGTTGAGACATCATCTCTGGATGAGTTTCAGGTCACTTACATGTAGTGTTGGGAGATATGGTTTACAGGTGAACTTGTAGAGTAGGGTTGATGGTTGGACTCATGGATCCCTAGGGTCTTTTCCAACCCGAATGGTTCTGTGATACTTAAGTGTTGCATAGTTTCACTGGGCATCAAAGATCTATGAGGTCATCATTTTCTATTTTAAGGGCTCCACAAAGAATGAAAGTTTGTAGTGCTGTTTCTTGGATACACAGATACTCCGCTCTAAGGCTTGTCTAGGTCTTCAGCCTCAAAGAAAAATAAAATATGCACCTCTACAAGCGGCAAAAATAGTTGATGGGACATTAATCAGAAGTTTTATCAAATAACTCTTTGCAGAAATAAAATATTTCCTAGATGAAAATGTGTTTTCACAGTGACTAAACGAGAAAGTATTTTTAGTTGCAAGGAGATACGTCAGAATTGATGGCATTTGAATCAACGGCTTTGAGAAAACCTGCCTTTTTTTTTTAAGTAGCTCTGCAGTGTAAGCTCTGCAATACCTGGACCAGGAGGTGCTGACATTTTTATTTACTAGAATTTTTATATAGTTCAATATCTTAATAGCTTGTGACCAGAGCAAAGGAAGAGATGGACAGCTAGTCAATGAACTGATTAATATCCATCTCATAAGTGTTTTAGCTACCCACGCAGTGCACATTTAGCCTTTATATACACATTCCAATGCCATTATCTTAAGCTTAATTACTTAGGTCTCAAAGCACTTTACAAAGGAACAAGCTATCATTATCAGCATTCCATACACAAAAAGAAATTGAGGCATAGTGGTGTAATTTGCTAAAAAGTATTGAACTAATATCCAAGGTCAGTGGCAGGTGAAGAGCAAAGCTTTTATCTCAAATATCAGGCAATCACTGTATTCAGCAGACCACAGTGCCTCTCAAGACATGGCAAACGCTTCCCAAGCATGTCATCTTTAGTCAACCACATCAGGCAGTGGACACAAACCTACAATTCCACCTGCACTACACGTAACAACAAACATAATGGCGTGAAACCTAACTACACTGACACATACTTGGTTAAACACCTGGATAGTGTGTTTAGCTTTCTTCAGAGGAGCTAAGGTGACAAACATCACGTCATCATAGGATGGCTTTATTGACAAGTCTGCTTTGGTTTTTCCTCACCTACTTTTAAACATCTTCCAATACCACTGATCATCTCAGAGATGCTCAGTTGTAGTTAACTCTTACCTAATTATGGCAGCCTTTTTGCAAAATCTTTGTAACACTGGAATTTTGTTTCTGCCACAAAAACTTGTTCAGTTCTCACTCTTGCTTTTACTTAAGTATTAAACCAGCAGGAAGCACTTTGATAAAACCAGCAATAACTTGAGGTTTGACGACAAAAATGTTGAAGCATCAAGTTAACCCCTCATTTTGCAACATGCAATATCATGCACATGAGTAGTAAATAAAGTTGCCCTTGTTTGTAGAATTTTGAATGCTTTCTGTAGCTGTCTGTCCAAGTACAAATCCCAGAGCTAAACGAAATTAATTCACTTACATGTCCAGCTCAGGTGGCTAGCAGGCCTTCAACTCAATCACCTGGACAGCTAGTAAATAACAACAAAACCAGCACTGGAGCAGAGCTGACCCTTGGTTCTGGGTTTTACTTTTTATTTTTGTTACAACTCTTTCTTAGCTTTTCACTGGGCTCAAGAGAAATGGGAATCTCAACTTTCAAACAAGTTAAAGAAAAAAAACCAAAACACCCACAGCTTGCAAGTTTACATTGTAATTGATACAAGTCTATTATTACATGACAAATTGCAGCAGACAATGAAAGGGACAGCTCAATCTGTTACTGAATCCTTGTAAAGGCTATATGAAGAGCTCAACCATTTAACTCATAAATCTTTCTTGTAAGTTTTTATTGTTGCCTGTGTGGGTAAAATAATAAAACTATGGAGTGACGTATACAAGAGATGCAGTAATGCATTTCTAGTCAATTACATAAAGTTTGTTACAAAAAAAATAAAAATCACAGAATCATAGAATGTTAGGTGCTGGAAGGGACCTCTAGAGATCATCTAGTCTACACCCAACCATAACCCTTTCAGCATCTAATTAGAAATAATACTGTGTAATAGGCTGCTAAACCACCACATGGTATCTCTAAGAAGTCATTAGATGCGATCATGCCAATTGTGAATAATCATCTCTGGTATGATGTCCATAAGTCATTCTGAATATTTGTCAAACTTTCTGCTGGACAGACCAGGACAAACTTTATTCGTAGGAGGCTGACCTACTTACTAACTCAAATGGCCAAAACTTAAACAGGAAAAGCCAGAACAGAAGACTCTTGAGATGTATATTCCCATTCATTTATTAGAATAACTGATTTTATTTTATAACAATTTCTTGTCTATTATCTGTGGATTTTATTGCCAGATCATGAGAGCTAGTGCTCAAGTGGAATTCATGCAACAGCTTGTCTCAAGCAAGTGCACATACAGTTACGAAGTGCCCATTGTCCCTTCTCTGTCAGGGGACAGATAGGAAGCCACAACACCAAATGTAGCCGAACCAAGAATGCCCAAAAGACAGTTTCTAGCAATATTTTATGATCTCCTATCCAGTTAGAACCTCCCTTTGCCTGCACAGACCCTGAGAGAGCCCCCTGAACACTCCTGCCAAAGAGACAACTGAAGGATGCAGTCTTGAGGTATACGGGCTTCTACCTCCGTACCAAAGATAGTTCCTTCTGACAGCCTCACATGTCAGTGTATAATTTGTTCCATTAACACTTTAAAGCACACGTTCCCAAAACAAGTAGTGATTTTCCTGGCACTAATCTGTTCCACCAAATCATCAAAGCAAAAGATGCTGATAGGAAAGATTCTTTCTCCTTTGGTTAAGCATTCGAAGGAAAACAGTTTATTTTACAGTAAGGTTGCATTGTAAGGATGAAAGGACAGACTAGACTTAATGGTAATTTAAAATCACAATATATCACCATTAATCAGTATAATTAAACTCACATTAAATTCAAGCTACTTTAAAAGAGCAACATTCTAACTCCAGCCTGAGACTACAGCTGCTAGTCCCACAGTACATTTTCTAAAATGTTTTGCTCACGGCACACATGATACAAACCTCACCAGCACCTGACTGGAGATGCTTGCAATGGTTAAAAAGGCCTTACACTAAATTTCCTTGCTTTTGTTAGGCAGGTGAATGGTCCATAACATTCTTTCTGAAAGGAGATTTTTTCCTTCAAAATTTAATTTACAAACTCACTCCTGCCAGGCTGCGATAGCAGCTACTGTATAAACCAAAAAGTGATGACTAGTGAAATCCCATTCAAACCTCCAGAATCAATAGAAAGCAGACAAACCACCAAGATAAAAGTTCCATCCAACTGCAAAGAGCAAGAACTGCAGGAAGCATCGCATTGTTTTTATAGCATCTGCAGTCACCAACCTGTGAAATGGAGACCACACAGTCTCATTCTGCTTTGAAGAGCCTGACCTATGCTATCCACACGTTGCCCCTACATATTCTGCCTGCTGGAAAGCTGTTAGTGCTGTAGGTTTTTTCAAGCAGCACAAGATTCCAAAGACTAGCAAAGCATTTAGAGTATGCCAAGATGCACACTGCATTTGGTTAAAGCTTATTTATTATAGGGGCTCTTTAGCGATCCAGCCCTTGCTTACAATAGGCCTGCTGCTTCAAGGTAAGCCAGTAACAAAACAACCTTCATTGGTGTTGCTTGGGTTCATCTCACCTTCCATACATAAACTTGTTTCAATAGGCAGTAAAGAAATATCCAAGTGCAGCATTTCCCTTCTTAATTGTACTGAGGCTGTGTGAAGGCAGAGGTTCCCACATCATAGTCTGATGTCAGCAACAGTAAAGAGCCCTGGATTTTATTTAATTGTTTGCTTATAAATGAAAAACATTATCTATGATCAGGCATCAGTGAAAATATCCCTGCTGTAATGTTTGACTTTTATACATTTCCACTTAACATGCCTGCAGCAGCTCTAGTTGCTTTATAACCTTCACTAAGGGAGGTTCTTGCACACAGAAACCTCTAGGCTGCTGTGGTACAAGAAGCCCACACAAGTCTTGGTGGTGGTGCTCAGAGATCAGAATACGACAGATTGTGAAGCAAATATGATACAAGCTCTGCAAAGAGTACAGACCTGAGCTTTTCATCTCTAAAAGGATTGTTGTAAACAGTTGCTACATTCCTTCATGACAGACCAGCCAGGTGAGGATGTGACCATATTAGAATTTAAAAGTGAAAAAGCTAAATATTCAAAAATCTGCCTTTGAGCAGAACACAATGTGCTTCAGCTGAAAAGAAAATTATAATTTGCCTAATACAAAGGAAATCTTTCATCCCAATCACTGCCCACTCTGAAGAAATTACTTTCTCCTCTCCTTAAGAAGCCAAACGGATGCAGTTCTCTAATTCTGGAGAGCTTTACATAGTATGTGATGGTCTTATTTCACATAATTCACAAGACAACCCACTGTGGGTTTATCACATGAACCAGCATTTAAGAGAATGATTCCCATTGAGAGTGGGTGATAGTCTAAATCACATAGACTTTAGTCTAACATACTAGAACATTTATTGAAATGAAAGATTGGTGCATAAATTATTTCAATAACAGGAAATATGTGGTAGTGATCTGTTAAATCAGCCTTTCAGATGCACCAGGAGAAATTCCATGAATAAACAGATTTAGTTCATTTGCTACATTCTTTACCTACTACTCAATCTGTTTTCCATCATGATTTGCTCTCACATGGGTAAAAACAATCCTGAGGAATTAAACAATAGCACCAGAAGTTCAGAAGCAGTACAATGTTCCACTGGACACAACTGCTGATATTGATGATATTATCCATTACAGAACCTCAGTTGATATCAGACAAATTCAATGTTCATCTTTTGTTACAATTCTATACCAAAAAGGCAAATTCTAGAAGAGAACGACCAATTAACCAGAGTACAGTAAAAGGCCATTTTAAGTAAGCATTAAACCACTCATCTTTTAACAACATACATTTCACCCAAGCATCAGATGCAATTTGACTCACCATACTGACAGCGAGAACCCTGGAACCCTGCAGGACACTGGCACATCTGGGATCCTGCTTCAGAACATTTCCCTCCATTGAAGCATGTGTCAGCAGTGCAGAGCACTAGTGAACACAAATAGAATGAAATAGGGTGGGGAGGTCAGTTTTGTGCCAATGATTCTCTAGAATTGCTTCTTCCTGTCACAGCCTTGCTGTAAGTAAGAACTTACAATAAAAAGAAACCTGTTTTTTTATTGAAGTGGAAAGATTGGACTGCAAAAGAGCTTGTTATCATGAGTATAACTACCATGTCTATAGAAAAAAAAATTAATAAAAATAAGACTAAGATAAAGCAGTTTAACCTGGAGATGCTTCAGAGGGATCTGAAACTATCTGAAGACAGTTTAAGACTCCAAATGCTGTATGAATTAGGAATGAAAGAAGAGATTAGCTTCTGGACAATATACAGCAATGATTAAGAAATACTGGTAATACTAAGAAATCATAGAACCATAGAATCATAGAATCATTACGGATCGGAAGGGACCTCGAATAGTTTCCTTCCATTTTTTATTTACAGTAATTTACATACTTGAGCCAAACTTTCCAAGAGTATCAAATATAAAAGAATAATACAATAATTCATTTTGGTGCCTTCAGGATTTTCAAAGCAAGTCTGCACTGCTTCAAGAAAAAAGTAATTTTGTGTTGCTACTGGTGCTCAAATGCCTTAAGTTTCCTGTATGAAAATACACAGTGTAAACATGTCTTCTTACAACTCAACATGTGTACCTTAAATACGTAGCTTCAGGCTGAAGCTAACAGGAATAGCTCTCAGGCTTGTTTTTATAGTTTTAGGGGTTTTTAATGCAGAAGGACAATCATGAAAGAAAGCTCTGAATGCAGTCCTCAAGTTGGTATGAAGAGGAAAAAAATGTGGAGGAATAGATGCTAACTTTTACACAGAAAACAATTACTGACAAAAGAGTAACTAAACACTGGGTAGATAGCCATTGTCTACTCATGTGTTGTTAGCAGTGGCTATCGTGTTTCCTTATTTAAATTAAATTCTGTCTCTTAGGAAAACACAGTCCGGATTAGAAATTACCAGTAGGAATGAGTCCTCATCAGATGGTAGAACCACAGGTAGAAACAATCGCATCAGTGGCAACAGCAGCAGTGCAAAAACCAAAGCCAGCCAGACTCTGCAATGACTGCTACGTCCAAGGAACAAGTGCCATTCAACAGATGTCTCGGCATAATTTGGGTGACAGCAATAAATCTGGTTAGCCTGTCAAAGCCAGGCTGGCACAAAAGTGCTGCAACAACTATAATAATAAATTCTGTTCCTACTGTGTAGGTTTAAAGTGGAGATACTGGGAGGAGTGTGTCCAGCAGATCGAGGGAGGTTCTTCTCCCCCTCTACTCTGCCCTGGTGAGGCCTCATCTTGAGGACTGTGTTCAGTTTTGGGCCCCCCGGTATAAGAGGGATGGGGATCTGCTGGAGAGGGTCCAGCGGAGGGCTACGAGGATGATTAGGGGACAGGAGGGCATGGCTTATGAGGAGAGGCTGAGGGACTTGGGGCTTTTTAGTCTGGAGAAGAGAAGACTTAGGGGAGATTTGATAAATGTTTGTAAGTATCTGAAGGCTGGCCAGGAGCTGGGGGGGAGACAGGCTTTTTTCACTTGCTCCCTGTAATAGGACAAGGAGCAAAGGAGGTTCTGCCTCAACACAAGGGGGAACTTCTTTACTGTGAGGGTCACAGAGCACTGGAACGTGCTCCCCAGGGGGGGTCGTGGAGTCTCCTTCTCTGGGGTCTTTCAAGGCCCCCCTGGATGCGTTCCTCTGTGATCTGTGTTAGATAGTTTTGTCCTGCTCTGGCGGGGGAGTTGGACTCAATGATCTCTTTGGGTCCCTTCCAACCTCTAACATCCTATGATCCTATGGTACTTTTACATATGACGAGCCTTCATTTTTAAAGAAGATAGAAGATGAAGATTATTCAACGGTAGATCACCTCTTTATGACATGTATAAATAGCAAAAAAAAAAAAAAACCCAGCTTTTTAGAAGTGAGCATCAGTGGGAAAGCAAGGCCTAAGGAGATAATCTCTCTTCATTTGTTAGAGTTCTGCCATCAACTTACTGTGCAAACAGCCAGGTTCATTGTCGTGTTGGACCCACCCAGGGCAGCACTTGTAGACCATCTGATGCTCCATTCTGTACACTTGCTTGTAAAGTGTGTAGTACCCAGACCTTGGAAGTTTAAGAGAACAATCACAATTTGTGTTGCATTCTCCCCATCCCATCAGTAACAAACTGTACTCATGTCATATGTACTAGACACTTTTCCAAGGCCTATCAGTAGATCCTGTTAAAAATCAAGCAAGTATAGCTAAATGCATCCTGATAACAACCAAGGGCTCAAATGTGCTATGTCCACATATTTTCTGATGGATTTGTAGTCAGGCTAGTCAAAGGAGAGCAATTTTGTTTTGCAATCAGTTTTGGTTCTAGCTGCTGGTGGAGTTGTGTCTCACATCAGTTTTAAGCACATGACAGAAACAGAGTCTCGTTCAATTTTTCAAGACAGAAGATTTGACAGTTGTACTTCACTGGAAAAAAGATGAGACAGAAGCATTTTCTGATAATAGAAAACCAATCTACAGGCAGCCACATTCACAAGCCACCCAAAACAAACAATTAACATTTTCTGCTCAGTAATAACTTAGAATCTCACCAGACACCAACAATGACCATAACTACATCACACAACATCACACAACTCAAAATAGTTTACAGCTCACACAAACAAAATTATAAATGTGCCTAAGTTCAGTAACATAGCATATTTATAAAAATAGATAATATATTACCTTCTCTCATAACCCATACACCACCTCCTCCTTGGGCAACCCTGTTTCCACATCTTGACCATACGACTGAAGGCTTGAACACATGGCTGCTGGTGGCCAACAAGTACCAACTCCAACACTGGACAGACATTTGGCCTTGAGGGAAAGAAAAAAAAGCACAACATTTAAAGTAACACAAAATCACAGAATCTTTTTGATTAGAAGAGACCTTTAAGATCATCAAGTCTTTGACCCGAGTCCTAACCCATGTCCTTCAGCACCAGGTCCACATGTTCTTTAAATTGTTCCACAGGGATTGTGACTCCACCAATGCCCTGGACAGCCTGTTCCAATGCTTGGTAACTCATTAACATGTCATTGAAAGAGATTTTATATTGCTATTTATATTGCTGGGACTTTCCCCCCTTTGAACTGATCAGCTCTCTCACAAAAAACCCTATACAGTATCCATAAAACCCTGACAAATCGTGAAATCCAGTCACTTCAAAGTGGCAAAGTGTCCACAGGCATCAATGAAGCCCAGATTTCATCAATGGACTGGTTGCGCAAGCCATGAGCATGAACACATTTTCTTTTTACATGAACAGTTCCACCAGCAAAACACAACTGCATGTTGTTCCCAGAAAACAAGACCTGAAGTGTTAGAGCAGGATTTGAGTGACAACTAAGCAAACACTCTTTGCTGTCTGTTGATAACCCTTTCAGATGAGGCAATGGATGGTGCCTCCAGCTGAGAAGCAGATCATAGGATCATAGGATGTTAGAGGCTGGAAGGGACCCAAAGAGATCATGGAGTCCAACCCCCCCGCCAGAGCAGGACAAAACTATCTAACACAGATCACAGAGGAACGCATCCAGAGGGGACTTGAAAGACCCCAGAGAAGGAGACTCCACGACCCCCCCTGGGGAGCACGTTCCAGTGCTCTGTGACCCTCACAGTAAAGAAGTTCCCCCTTGTGTTGAGGCAGAACCTCCTTTGCTCCTTGTCCTATCACAGGGAGCAAGTGAAAAAAGCCTGTCCCCCCCCATCCTGGCCAGCCTTCAGGTACTTATAAACATTGATCAAATCTCCCCTGAGTCTTCTCTTCTCCAGACTAAAAAGCCCCAAGTCCCTCAGCCTCTCCTCATAAGCCATGTCCTCCTGTCCCCTAATCATCCTCGTAGCCCTCCGCTGGACCCTCTCCAGCAGATCC
>VXBP01002973.1:88408-101924 GCA_013400115.1 Rhinopomastus cyanomelas | reverse complement strand
GTTAGTCCTTTAGCTTCCACTCTTGTTGTCCTGCCATTCCCAGTCCCTTCCAAGGCTCCCAGCCTAACAGTAAGCTCCTCATGTGCTGACTCCTCATTGCTTGATCCCCTTGGTCTTTCTCTGCAGGATTTAAGGGCTTCTTGTGTGTCCCCAGTGTGCTGCAGGGTAACAGGCTGAAGGCTCCTGTTAGCCTCCCTCCCTGTTATGCCATATCTTACCTCTTCTCCAGCACACAACTGACCGTTATCTACCTCCCCCAAGCCACCAGTGGAGCTGACACATGGCCTCACCATTGTCTCAGGCTTGCCTAAAGTAAGCCTGGTTTTCACCCTCCCTGCCTTCCAACCTAGTTTAAAGCATGATTAATGATCCTAGCCAACCCCTGTGATATAAACCTCCTTCCACTTGGAGAGCAGTGTACCCCATCTGCTGCCAGCAGACCTGGTTTCATATGGGGGGATCCATGGTCGAAGAAGCCAAAATCCTGCTGGAGGCACCAGTCTCGAAGCCAAGCCAAGATGACTGAGGAGAAGGAGCCTGACAGGCTCTGCCCATGCGGAGAACACTGGAAGCCCCACTTTTAGGGGATGTTGCCTGTACAAGACCTATTTCATTTGACACAACAGGGTGGGAATCAAAGATGTGACAGCACTAGACATCAACATCCATAGCTCAAAGCTACCAAACTAGGTCCTCTCTACATACAAGAAATGAAAACAAGACCTGCTTTATGAAACGGTGTGTAAACAGGCCCTTCACAAGGCAGCAAAAGACTTTCCATCAATTCAAGGTCAGATAGAACTTATCTAAACTATAGCTGTGAAAAACATAGCAAAGAGAGGGTTGGTTTGCAGACTATCAGTCCCCTCAGGGAAGCATGTGAAATCCTTAGGAGGAAGTATCATCATTCTCTGCTGATTATTCCTAAAATAAGACCAAAAAAAAGTATTGCTCTGTAGGATGGATTTCATCTTTGTAGGATCTTCAACCTGCTACCTAGCTCTACTTCCACAAATAGCATGACATCAGGATCAAAATAACAGGCAAACATTGAAGGGTTCATTGAGCTTATCAGCCTTACCCCGATTTCTTTTCCCTAGTGCAAAATAGGAAACATTTCACATCAGAAAATAGCTACACAAAACATATAGGGTCTAACTAAAGCCATAGAACATTGTTGTCTTTTAAGGCTGGAGCTGACAGTAACAAAAATTACATTAATTCCTTTGATTTCTTTGAGTAGTTCACAGATTAACATAATTAAAGCATCAAGCTCCCAAGGCAGCCTGCTCTGGCTGATGAGGCTTTGCAATCTTTAGCCTCAGTGACTAAAACAGATGGGAAACATGAATCTGGTTTACCCACCAGCAGGTTGTTGGGTCATACTGCCTAGTAGGCAAGTCCTTCAAGTTTCCTCTGTGAGCCTGTGCTAGAAAACAGGAGGGGTTTTTCATTAAGACAGGTAATTGTTTCATCCCAACAGCAGCCTGGCTGTTGATGTCATCATTAGTTACGCAGGTACGCTGGGTTACGTGTCAGGACCCAGAAGAGCTACTTGTGTATTGCCCAAACCGCTCCCCTCCACCCCACAGTAGGAGGGTCCTGGTGGACCATCGAAAAAAAAAGCCAGCAGGGGGTGAGACTCGGGCAGTCCTGGACAGCCGTGGAGAAGAGAAGATCCTACGGCTCCTCTGCTCTGATCTGCTGCCCAGCCCACCTGTCTTCTCCTGCACGCTACCCTCTAGTTAAGCTTTTATCAACTGTTATTGGTGGATTGGGAGGGGATCTATCTCACACTTTAAGGCGTTTTGTTTTGCCTTAGACTGGTTCCAAGGACGGTTCAGTTTTCACAATGGGGAAGTGGGCTGCGGGGGTTTGGGTACGTGGTTGCCAGGTGACCGCTACCAGAGCGGGGCGCCGACAGGGTTCCGATCGCCAAGCGCCCGGCGCACGTGGGAGAAAAGCACGCGACTCGCCCGCGCTATTTTCCCTCCCTTCTTTTCCAGCGCGGCGTGGTGCGGCGGTGAAAGCAGCCGGGTGCAAGCGCCTGTTGCTGCCGCCCCGTGGCTAGCGCCCCGTAGCGACTGGATGCCAGAATTACGCCAAATTGCCTTCTGTACATAGTTCGTCCGTTACACCATCTCCCTAAATTTCTATTCGTATTTTTTCCTCTTTTAAATGTATTTCGTTTTGAATAAAATTACAATTTATGAAATTTTCAAATTTGTTTATATTCCCTTCCTGTATTGGTGGGAGGAGAATCCAACAATCTGTTCTGGAGGGTTCCGCCTTTAACCCTCAAACCAGCACAGCTGGATATTGCTAGTATCTCATACAAGACTTCAGTTGGTGTTGTAGTTGCTAAACTAGCTGCTCTTAAGATGGCGGCGATGGCAGCAGGGCGTATGCAGGCCCTGCAGCTCCACATATCCAGCAGGAGCTGTTTTGCAGTCCCTTGGGTTCCAAATGTGCAGGAGGTGAAGATACAGGGGCCTCTCGGCTCCCTGGGACCCACAGGAGTCGTCCTTGAAGATAGGGAGAAAAGCTAAACAATGCCAAGTAAGGTAAAAAAGAGTGCGTTCTGTGACACCATTGGACAGAGAGAAGAGCAGAGAGTGATAACTGTAGTGAAGAAGATTGGTGGTGGTACGATAAGGGAAAACTATTTTAAGTGTGTATTTCTTCTAATAAACGCCATTTGCTGCTGACCGTATTGGTGTTCGAGTGGTACGCGAATGGTCCGGGTAACACGGGGCCGAAGGAGCCGGGCGTAGAGAAACCTGAAGGCCATCAAGCCAACTTGCTGGATGTGGACTGCAACTTAGGCTATCCGAGACACTGCAACAAGGTGGTTTTTATCTCACAGCTCCAAAATACTTCATAGCTCCCTACAATGCCTGAACACCTCTCAAAGCTGCCTTTCTAATAAAAAAAACCCTAAGTATTTTATCTGTGGGCCTTCAGATAGTTTACAAATATTAAATTGAGTCTGTGTGAAAGAGGAACGTACTATAAGCACAATTTTTACTGCTGAGATAAATACCTGGAAGAAGTCCTTCCTGCCCAGATCAAAGCTACTCAAAGCACATGCAGCTTTGGGGGAAGTGCTCACACTTTTAGTGGACACTCTCCCACACCACATGCTTTCTCCTTCACTGCAAAGCCTATCTCTCTAATGCTCCTCCTTCCCCATTCCTTCAAGTTTGCTGTAGCTACCAATGCTAATACCATGAAGCTAGACAGCTGACAGCAGGTTCAGACTGCCTTCAATTCCTCCAGAAATCACCCTTAGTTCACACTCCCATATCATCTCCCTGACCTTGCAATCCTCCCCACACGTCCCAACTACAACATCCTCTCACATTACATCACCATTGCACATACTGAGCTTAAGTTCAGAGCAATTCTTACCAAGCTATTCTCAGTGTAAAGTCTGCCATTTGTTTCAAACCAAAGGAAGGCTTTGTACATCCAAAATCTTGCCTGCTAATTTTTTTTTTACTTTATTCTTTCCATTACATCATTGCCTTACTTAGCAACCATGTCTTATTTAGCAGGCTTCTTCAAATGACTCTCCCTCTAGTGACTAGAACATCATGTACTGATAATTCATCTCCTTTTATTAGAATTGCTTCAAACTTTCCAGATAAAGGTACATTCATATGCATCACTCTTCCACAAATCAAATTTTAAAAAAAGAGAAGCTGACAATTTTGTAACGATACACCAAGCCAATCCTATAAATTCAGACTCATGTGATATTGCTGTGTTTCCCTGAATAGCTGTATTGTCTTCCATGACATAGTTATTAGGAAAAAATGGAGCTAGCATAACAGAACAAGTCACCAACATAAAGCTGTATATTTATTAAGATTTATTCCAAGTAAGCCCCATTCCTCCTAGAAGCTCTTGGGATAATTTAAAGGCAGATATCAAAACCTCTGCTATGATATAATTAAATTGCAGCAATTGCATAACATGTAATCCTCTGCTGGCAAAGCTGGGGAGGAAAACATGTCCTCTCTAACAATTAGCCATGCTTACAACTCCTGCCTACATGTTGTCAGCACATGGGTTTTTAAGTAATCTGACTCATTGTTCTCTTATATTTCACCTATAAAACTTCAGAACTGCTTCTTGGAGACCACAGCTCTTGAAAACAGTTTTGTGTTATGGCATTCTGTTAATTGAGGCCATTTAAGATGACTCTTAATATCAAGTGGAGGCAGTGTAAGGGAGGTGATTGTCTCCCTGCACTCAGCACTGGTGAGACCACATCTCAAATACTGTGTTTTGTTCTAGGGCCCTCACTACAAGAGGGAACAGAAGCAATGAGTGTGTCCAGAGAAGGGCAATAAAGCTTCTAAAGCCTCTGATGCACAAGCCCTGTGAGAAGCAGTTGAGGGAAGTTTGTTTAGGCTAGAGAAAAGGAAGCTGACAGGAGACCTTAGTGCTCTCTACAACTAACTAAAAGGAGGCTGGAGTGACAAGAGGGAGACTCTTCTCCCTGGTAGCAAGTGATAGGACCAGAAGAAATGGCTGCAAGTTCACCAGGGCATGTTCAGGCTGGACATTGGGAAGAATTTCTTCACCAAAAGGTTTATCAAAGGTTGGAATAGGCTGCCCAGGGCAGTGGTGGAGTCACTATCCCTTGAAGGATTTAAATGATGTGTGGACCTGCTGCTGAGGGACATGATTTAGTGGTGACCTGGCACTGCTGAGTCAGAGGTTGGACTTGATGATATTAAAGGTTTCTTCCAACCAAAAGAGATTGTGATTTAGAGGCAGAGAGCTCCATTTCCAGGCCCAATTCCTTCACTTTGGGAAAGTTTTTCTTAAGGAGAGTTTAAGTGTTAAAACAAGCAAAACACACACACACATTATGTTCTGTGATTTGATTGATATACTAGTCCCTCTAAGCCTTTTTACACTGAAGCTCCCTGTTAGCCAAGACTAACATAAAGGCTATTATTAGCTTGTCAGTCTGACTTGAGCAAACCAGAAAGCTCTCTTTTAATATTTGCATTAGGAGACTGCCCTTTAAACAAAGACACCCTACACACTTCCAGCTCAAGACATCAGATTCTAATGAACAGGTAATTAGACCAACATGAAGAGAGAGCTGCCTCAGCTAATCATAAGACTGTGATGCCTGTGAACTATTGCACACCAGGAAAAGTTCAGAGAAAATTAAAAGCATCTCCAGGCCAGATATAATTTACTCCTATGTTTCAAATTTAGAAAGGAGTAGGTATTTCCATACAAAAATACAGGCAAAAAGAGCACCCACAGAGGTCTATTAGATAAAGACAGCTAACCTGTCTCAGGAAGCCCATAAACCTCAAGTAACTGAGGTAGAGGCAGTTACTCAGGCAAAAGTCTCACCCCATGCTCACCCAGTTATCGTCATTATCCATCTGCTGTTCATTCACATAAGCTTAATGGACTCTAGTCTCACCCAACCAGTATCTCACAATATTTGAATACACAAACAGCATCCTTGAAGTCTTCAGTGAGTCATTTGCACTTGCGGTCATTGGTCCAGAGCTGCAGTTCCACATCTTCACCTTTAGCTGCCATAAACAACAAACTCCTCTCACATGAGCTCCTCTGAGAGGCAGCCTTCCCACAACTCATGGCAGAATACAGAAGATAAACAATGCATCTACCATTTCCCAAGGGAGGTTCTCTGCAGTTTTACTCTTGCCCATGATTCTTCAAGTCCAATGTCTTCTCACCCAAGCACAAGTTATTTTATACAGCAATAGATGGGCTCTTAGCATTAGGACACATGGCTAAGGAAAAGGCCATCTGCCTGTAGGAGCAGAGGCAGCTTTCTACAGACTCCTGGCACATCTGTGCCAAGCAGGACAAACAAAGGTGAGGAGATGAAGACTCTAGGACACACAAAATATAGAAAGCTAACTGTTTCACCATTTCAAAAGCACATCAGTCTGTGACTGGGATTTTTTTTAATCTGCCTAGCATCATCCTAACACCTGTCTCTTTGAATGACAATTAAATCTCTCATTCTACCAAACCACTTTTTTCCAGTTGAAATCAAGAAACTAAAGGTAGGTAGATGAAACAGTAATAAGAGAGGAAACACACATCAAGATAGCCCTAAAGGATTCCTTCCACAGCACAAACTTTAAATCAGAACATTAATGAATATAAAGCAAAGAATGATTTGGCTGTCTGATTGTAGGTCTTTCCACAGAGACTAAGTGAATGACACCATCTTCTTCTGCACTAAGCCAGGAGGCTGTTAACATCTTCCTAAATACAAGATGTCATAGCCTGCATTGCCTCAGCTGAAGAATCTGCAGCCTGAATGCTATTGATCTTTCCGTGACACAGTCACTAGATGAAACTTGTCATAAGAAACAACTTGCCAGAATTGTTTTTTCAACACATTAATTGGTGGGTGCTCCTTCCCTTTATCTCATTATTAAAAGTTTAGAAAAGCAGAATCTAGATGCTTCTCCAGATTTCGTTTGAAAAGATCAAATAAAACTTTTCTTAAGGAAACTGAGATTATAGTTAATGCTAAAATCTTTGCCACCGAGATGACAGCGGTGTTGCTGTAGAGGTAACACTGCTGTGGTGTGGAATATAGTCGTGCATTGCAACAGTGGCTCTGACTAGGACCTTCTCAGGCTAGAACACTCTCTGAATCTCCTCATATCTCCAACCATCCAAAACATTTCCCAGCTTCTTACAAGAGACCTCTTAGGAAGGCAGGTTGGCACCAGACAGAAACATGCTGCACTATGGAAGAGAAGGGGTCAGCAAGGTACTCAGAAAAAGATGTTAATTTAAAAGTTTGTTATCGATATCAAGTTGAAGGGAAAGAACTGCAAATTTTATCTGGACACAGAAAAATGTCTAATTAGGAAATTGGCCGCAGAAATGAAGAGTCAAAGTTACATATATTTTCTTACATAGAAACCAAGATACAGATAAAATTAGTCTCTCTCTATATATTGCTTAAAAGCAACAATAATTCACAAAGGCTGGAATGACAGAAAAGGCCTTTCTTCCTCTTTAAACTGCCAAGCTCCTCTTGCCTGTCCTAATCTATTTTAAGGGTCATTTCCCCACATTTCCCAGGCAAAATTAATCAGTGCTACCAGAGACAATTAGGACATTCTGCTCCCCTGACCACTAATCAATTCCCACTCTGTACTGATCCTGTATCAGTATTTGGGATGTTTATATGCCCTCTAGGATATGGATTGTAAGCACCAAGATAACTTAGATTAGGTCTTATTAGACTGTTGTTCTCTATATCTGTGGATGAAGGTCCACCCAGCACACAGGACTCTTAAACCCAACGGTTACTAATGCATTGTGTGTCTTACTCACATCCTCTCCAATTAAATGGAGCAGCTAAACATGAGGGTTCTCTCAGCCTTTACATGCTGCATCTAGATTAGGACCAAATCAATATGAGATGATTAATTACACACTCAGCGATAATAACAAGATTTTTAGTTTGTACCACTATCAAAGAGCAGTAGCTGGTGTCTAGCTGCCACTTAACTATTCTCCTTCCTCCCCAAGACAGACGAATCTATTTTGGTTAGTAGAAGATAAACACACACATGCAGATTATTTAACTATGGTGTTCCAAGTAAATTTTTTTGGCAATTTTAAGTGGAGTAATTTATCAGTTTTCTTTAAATACTGACATAACCTTGGTCCCAGCAAACTCCAGTCTTAAAGCTTCTTCTGACGGATGTCTGAAGGACCTGGTAACGCATCAAGTAAAGCACAGACCCACAGGATGGCAAATACAGTAACTTACACATACAACTCTGATAACCTCCAAATGTGTCTTCACACACATTCAGGGAAGTATGTGCACTCTTTGTACCTACTGTACCCCAAAAAAGTGTGATTATCCCAGAATACAGCTGCTTTGGCAAAAGTCTTATTGAAATGAAAAGACTATTCATAGAATCATCAGGGATTGGAAGAGACCTCAAAAGATCATTCAGTCAATCCCTCTGACACAGCCAGATCACCTAGACCAAGTTGCACAGGAAAGTATCCAGGTGGGTTTTAAATGTCTCTAGAGAAGGAGACTCACAAACCCCCTGGGCAGCCTGTTCCAATACCCTCACTGTGAAGAGGTTCCTTCTCATATTCATATGGAACCTGCTATGTTCCAGCTTGCACACATTGCCCCTTGTCCTATCACCAGACGACATTGAGAAGAGCCTGGGTCCACCCTCCTGACACCCACCCTTCACACATTTATAGACATTAATGAGGTCACCCCTCAGTCCCCTCTTCTCCAAGCTCCCTCAGCCTTTCCTAATAAGGGAGATGTTCTACTTCCTTCATCATCTTCATGGCTCTACTATTGAAATACTGCAGTAATTGCAGCAATGACCCAATATCAGTGTTTCCTTAAAACCAGTACATCTGTTCTTGTTAGATGCCTTCTGTGCAACTCCACAGATTTCTACACTGTGGTTATAAACAAGTGACTTGAAGAACATCATTAAGGACAGCGTCAGGATCCTCACAGGCTGCCAAGCTTCACTCAGCTCAGACAAACCTTCCAGCATTCAAGCAGCCTCACAGGCAAGTTAAGTACCTTTGTCCCAAGCCTCTGACTCAAATGTAATTAGAAAAGCCATATGGGAAGTCACATATAAGGAAGCTAAGAAAGAGTTCACATGCAGTCATTGCTAAGACAAAGCCAATAATTGGCCAAAATTCAAACAGAGTGAAGTTGTAAGAGGAAAGCAAGTAGCAACAGTCAGCTCTAGATGAAACTTCACACCCATCTAAGTGATAACACCACCGCAGATGACAATATAATTAAAAAGGCCAACTCAGTAAATCTGCTAGCTACACACAGGAGCTTCTTTTGGCAATGCGGCACAAGACAACTTAATGCTAAAATATTGAAATAAAGATTACTGAAAAATATCACACTTGTGGGATAAGGAGAAAAAGCTCATTTTCATTTGCACCAAGAGCCACATGCCTCACAGTGAAACTACTAAGGTGATAGTGAAACCTTCTATTGCAACCAGCATCTAGAATTGTTCACTGTTTAGAGTCCAAACATCTTTTGGAAAGCTTTTGGAGTAACACAGAATATTTGCAAGAAAACTCCCTCTATGCCAATGTTTTAAGCATTAAAAGTTTCTAATTCCCTACAAATCCTCTGCTTGATATGGCTGATGCAACCCCTTTTGTTGGGTTTTTGTTTGCTTGTTTAATGTTAGGCAGCTTTGGCAGAGCTAAATATTCCATGAATTCTAGCCATACAAATAAAACCATGGTAATTAACAAACCTGCATTAGTGGATTAATGTTGAACAGTAGTAAAGGCAGGGAAAGCATCTCACTCAACATTTCTGTCTTCCAGATTAGAAACTTAGAATGAGGTTTTAAATATTGAAACATCTCACTCAACATTTCTATCTTCCAGATTAGAAACTTAGAATGAGGTTCTAAATATTGCCCACATTCCTGATGTTACTTCACAAGCAAAAGGAGGACAGATACTGATTAATGAAGAATAAAATTAGATAAGTTACTGCAACTGTTTTTCACTACTGGGTGAGGAGAACGCTGGCAGTGATGAAGGATAACTACTGGAGAGTATTGCAAGGGTTAAGGTATATGAAAACTTGTTTCCTATGCAGGAATACTCTCACTCAAAGAGGCCCAAAATATATAAGTGTTTCATTATTCGAGATATTTTATTTTGTTATAAACCAACACAAAGCACCTACTGAAGCCTCATTCTCAGACACAACTCGGATACAGTTATGGTATATAGGTGTTGGTCTCTTCTCTCTAGTCACTAGCAATAGGACAAGAGGAAATGAGGTCAAGTTGTGCCAAGTTCAGACCAGACACTGGGAAAAACTTCTTCCCAGAATGAGTGGTGAGGCTTTGGAACAGGCTGCCCAGGGAAGGGGTGGAGGCACCACCCCTGGAGCTGTTCGAAAGAGGTAGATGCGGTGTTTCCTGAGATAGTTTAGTGGTTACAGGTTGCGGGGCAGACGGTTGGACTTTATGATCTTGAAAGTCTTTTCCAACCTTGATTCTATGATTTTCAATATTGAACTAGTTTGTGTGCATAAGTAGTCTGGGCAAGGAGCTCTCTACTTCACAATTAGAACCAAATTCTGCCCTTCCTTTAAGTCCTAGCAGCAGTGTTTCTACTAAAGAACATAAAAATATTCTGAAAAGAGCAGCAACATTCCAACATTCCCCTCTCCAGACACTAAGTCAGATATTCATCCAAAAGTCAAAGGCAGAGAGAAAAATCCTGCCAAGCTCAGCTTGAGTACACATCACATTTTATAGAAAAGGCACATGTCTCAAGTTTACCTCTGGAGCAATTAACGACTAGTTTTCAACCAAGACCAGCACAGAACCCAAAGGACAAACCCAAGGCTGCATGTGTTCAGTTTTAATTTTTAAAATGCTTTGATTTAGCATTAATGACAGGAAATTTCTTTCTCCTCAGAAATACATTAAAAGAAATAGAATTTAGAAAAAAAACATAAGCAATAACAGGCTCAAATTTCAGAAGGAGGAAATACATTAACTGTGTTCAAGAAGAAAAGGTATTTAATTGGTGAGTACCAGGAGCCTGCAAGATGGTCTCTTAACCCTCTGAGAGCCAGAGCATTGCTTCCACCAAGATAGGTTCTGCTGACAAGTCACCCAAAGACCAGATAATCTTATCTCTCCTCACCAGGAAGTTTGTATAAATTTATTCTGATATTCCATGTACTCTAGTATATCTAGATATCACAACATACCTAGAACTACGACAAATATGCCTTATGACAAAAAAGGAAGAAGTCAGAGTAAAAAGCAGGCTATTCACCTAGAAATCAGTAATACTTCAAACACACAGTGTATGCCCCTAAGAAACATTTGCAGAAATAACTAAACTATAATAAGTCATGATACAGCACAGTGAAACCTACAGAAACACTCACAACTTTTCTCTTCTGAGGGCATATTTCTGAAGAGTGACTTAAGAAGCAAACCCCATTAAAAGTAAATGGAGGCAGGGTCTTTAATTCACAGATTTGAGAATCATACAGGTAGATAAGTGATTGTCATTACGGGCAACAAACTTCCAATCCTCTCACTAGTTTATTTTTTTATGTCAGCATGAAAACAGATATTTATAAAACTGGAAAATATTTTACAGTCTATAATGAGATTGAGTTCTTTGATCAATGCAGCAACTGCAGGCTGTTGTATTTTATCATAATGTGTTTTCATAGTCTTAGGGCTATTTCTGAGTTTAGGATGAAACCTTGATTGCATTTTTGTTCTGAAGCAGCGGAAAATATGTTACACATCAGGAAAAGCACTGCAGCATGATACACTCATTCATTATCTTTAAGTGTTCTACCACTGAATATGGTAAGGAAGGACAAAAAAATAAAGCCTTTTCCCATTTATTAAAAGCCTACATTTAAATTTTCCTCTAGAAATTCTTAAACTGAGGGTTTGGGTAAGAACCCTCGAAAAAGAGGATTCTGTGTTACAACGCTGACCAGCATGAGCTCTATCTGGTGGCAAGACGCCGTAGTGCACAGGTTACAAATGATTTCTGTTCAGCGTGATGTTTGCCTTCACAAAGGCGTGGAACATCTGAGTCCTCACCATTTATCTTTATGTATTGGAAAGGCTTACTAAATAACTAGAGTGGATGGGCATGAGGGAAAGTGGCTGGCAATAAGGCTCATGCCAAAGCATTTAAACTGTTCTCACTAGAATCACATTCTCCTAACCTCGAAGGCTGGAGGTAGCTGCTATTTAAGAGTTCTGAGGGTTTATTTGACTTTACAGTTCCTAGGCAGACAGGACTGAGGAGAAGTACTTGGAATTTCAGCTGAAGTAAACACTTTAGGCAAAAGTCTGTAGTTACATCATAATTTAGCAATGACTCTGGGCTTCCACCATCACTTCAACCAATGTTTAAAAGGAGTTGATAAGACTTCTAATTTTGCTTCATTTAATATATAAATTTAAACACACCAGTAGCAAACCAGGTCCTTGATGTCACTGGCAAACCCACAATATTTTTTTTAACTATCAAAACTGTGAAAACCAAGTATCCCATTCAATGAAATGAGAAGAGATTATCTACAATACTCGCTTCAGGTCCCAACACTCACAATATTTTAACTATCAAAACTGGAAACTGAGTATCCCATCCAAACAAATGAGATGAGATTATACTACAATACTCTCTTCAGGTCCCAACACTAAACATACTTTGAGCCCTTCTTTAATACTAGGAACACAAACTGTCCTCACAGCTGCAAGATTGCACCACGAGAGGCAAAAATGCAGTGTATTTGTTAAACAGCCAGTGCACCAAGACAATACCTCACCAAGAAATGACTACACAAACTGTATTCACATCATTTGGACACTATTATGACAAAACTCTAGACTCCAAGTTTAAGCTGTATGCCCATATATTTTATAGAAGTATTTTTTGTCTTACTTCAACACCTGTATGGCATTCCAGCATATTCAAAGTGGCATGAAATTTGTTCCACTGCAGCAGTGAACATTCAGAAGCACCTCTTGGTATGGCAAAATCTCTGTGCAAGAGTAGTTCAGCTTTAAATGCATTTCTCAAAGCAACAGAACTTCACCTTTCAATTATATTTTGAAAAAAATCATTTATTGACATCTTTAAAAAATAATCTACTAGCTGTCTATGGCCACATCAGTTTGTAGTGATACATAGTGCAAAAATTGTCTCATATCTTTGTAGCCAATAGTTGGTACAGTTTAAGAACCAAGTTTAATCAACTGTTGCAAATGTAGATACCATATGAATGCTAAGATTTTGGGTTTGGGAAAAAGATTTATCTCAGGGAGCACAAGTAAGCCTGCAGAGCCCAATGGAATTGAAGATGATGGTAAACTATTACTCAAGCAGGAATCCAGCTCTAAATCCAGGTGTTCCTTGAAATGCGACCAAATTTACTTGTTTATGGACAGAATGAAAACATGCAGCTGCAACTTTCAAGCAGTCAAAAGAACTTAAACATCATATGTTCATTGCAACATTCTGACTAGATCCTCTAAAACATCCTCTCACAGCATCCTCGCAGACAAACTGAGGCAGTGTGGCCTGGATTTTCGGGTAGTGAGGTGGATTGTAAACTGGCTACAGGGTAGAAGTCAGAGAGTGGTGGTCAATGGGACAGAGTCTAGTTGGAGGCCTGTATCTAGTGGAGTGCCCCAGGGATTGGTGCTGGGACCAGTCCTGCTCAATCTATTCATTGATGACTTGGATGAGGGATTGGCATGCACTGTCAGCAAGTTTGCTGATGATACAAAGCTGGGTGGTGTCACCGACACACCTGCAGACTGTGCTGCCATTCAGCAAGACCTGGACAGGCTGGAGAGCTGGGCAGAGAAAAATCTAATGAGTTATAACAAGAGTAAGTGCAGAGTCTTACATCTGGGCAAGAACAACCCTAGGTACCAGTATA
>VXBP01002973.1:0-88313 GCA_013400115.1 Rhinopomastus cyanomelas | reverse complement strand
CATTGGAGATATTCAAGACCTGACTGGATAGGTTCCTGTGTGACTTGGTGTAGGTGATCCTGCTGTTGCAGGTGGATTGGACTAGATGATCTTTCGAGGTCCCTTCCGATCGGTAACGATTCTATGATTCTAAAACCAAATCCAACTCTTTAGATGTCATCCTGGACCAGCAAAACCACAGAAGCAAGTTAACAGGCTTTATGTTGACAGGGAGGAAACTTCTGTCATTAATTTTTCAAAAAAGTCCTTACGTGTCAGTTGAGAGCAAAAGAATCCATTCTTGAGCCATGTCTCAGTTCTAACTACAAAAACCTCTTTATTTCACAAATGAGATTCCTACCGCATATCTTGTAACCACTCCTGCCTTTTTCTCTGTCTGACACAGCTAACTAGAAGCAAACATCTGCACTGCCCAACCCTATAGTCAGGTATTTCTCTAGGAAAGGATTTACCACTCCTGACAGCACCTCGAGCCCTCTACTAGTCCTAGTTCCTGTTTCTACACTGTCCCACAGCTACCCCCACCCTCCTGTAAATCACCATCCTGAAAGTAAACCAACTCTAGAGAACCACACATCGTACTTTAATTGCCATTATATATCCCTAAGTTGAACTACAGAGATCACTGCAAAGTGAGCTGCTAAAAATGTGCCTTTTTAAAAGAAGAGATGGTTAATTCCCAATTTCAAGGCCAAAATAGCATGTATTTTATTTGTTTTCTGGTTGTTCCAGTGTTCTCAAGTTCTAACACAAGATCATCAAGGGCTAATTGTCTGGAAACATAGTTGATGGAAACAGCTAGTCATCCTATAATCTGTTCTACATTAAATCTCCTCAGGGGGCTTGGAAGCAGAACATCAGCATCCACAGAGATCCCTTGCATTTTTAGCTGGGAGCAAGCACTCAAGTTAGCAGCAGAACAAAAACAATTATAAAGAATATCCTGTATATCTTCAGCCACATAAGATCTTAATCAAAACAACAGCAAATGCTAAAGAAGCATGCACTCAGCATGGGATGTTCCTAGGGTTATATTTGTTGTTCTTAGCCCACTGACTGCAGAGGACCAATGTCAAAAGAACAAAACAGGATTAACTAGAAATCATTTCCTTTTGGATATTATGCTGTTTCCTGGTGAAAGCCAGCAGGATTCCTCCTGAGGAGTAAGGACATCTTATATTTCTGTTTACATCAAAGGTAAAGTCCCCAAACAGTGTACACTAAGTTTGGAGCAATGCTTATACTTGCTAGACCTCAGGAAAAAACAGTAACTACAGCACTTGCAGGAATCTGACTCCTGGGAAAAACATTCAAGAGCTCCATCCCAGGTCTGGAGGGGTTTTTTGGTCACTACTCCCAATTACTACAGCTCAATTGCAACAACCTCACACAATGCCATCTCCAAAAAGGGGATGTTTCCTGGACTCTCCCAGTGACACTACCCTTCCAAACATAAATTGTTTGGAAGCAATTACATTTACCAGCATCTTCAGCTTCCAAAGTGCAGTTTCATAGTCATTACCAATGTCAAATGCAAAGAGATTAAATGCAGGCCAGAAGCACTCTTCTTCATAGTAGAGTAATTGCTTATAAAGAGAACAAGAAGCATGCCTGAAAAAAATACAGAGCATTTTATTCAAAGAAAAATGCTCTATCAGAAAAAAAAACAAGAATAATAAATGTCATGATGAATACTTGGTGATCTAGCATAAAATAGTAACATAAACCACTTCCAGCAAATACACATTATCCATAGAAAACCAATGAGCAATAGATTTAGAAGTTTTGGTTTCATGACTGAAGAATTAGCTAAATTGAAATCCAACACGAGCCAAACTAATTATACAAGAGTGGGATAAAGTTGATTAAGTCAAAAAATAGGAAAAGAGGTTAGAAATTAGGGTAATCCAGAAGCATCTGAAAAGGCTGCTTAAGGGGACACACAGCCAGGTTGCTTAAGGGGACACACAGCCAGGTTGACACATATTCCTAAGAATTAGGAGCTTTGCAGAGAAAAAGGCATCCAATTGAAAATTAACTGTACATTTTTTGTGCATATTGCTAGAGAGCCTCTTGGGAAATGTGACCAGAAATCTGCCTCTTAACAGAAATATGGATGCAATGTAACAACAAAGGCCATTTGGAGCTCATGCGATAGAAGACACCCCGTAGAACTTCCTTGTGCTGAGGCACCAGTACACACACGGACCCGCTCCTTTGTGTGTGCTGGCTGCACTGGAAGGATGCTCCGCACCGTTCCCAACCCACTTCATCCTCTCTGCTCCTCCTGCCTGGATTTACGGGTTATTACTTTGATTTTACTATCGCTCTTCTCCCCATGTTGAGCTCCGAACAGTCCCTCCCGAGCAGCGGTACTAGTGTGCTCCGGAGTCCGAACCCAAGTCAATCCTCCCCATGCACACCTTTCCCCCCGAGCCGCGAGTCTCCCGAGGAGACACAAACTCTCAACTCGACAGACCACAGACCGATGCTGTGGGGTGGGGGGAGCGGAATCTCGGGGTAGCTCAAGGCTCTCCCAGTCCAAAACTTTCTTTGTGGCGGGGCTGGACCACGATGCGCCCCGGGCTGCTCTCAGCATCCCCGCCCGGAGCCAGGCAGAGACAAAGGGCTCCCCCAGACCTGCTCTATGACCCCTTCCCCCATAACCTCCCCGCCCCCCAGATCCTTCTCCCCACTCACATGCCCCGCTGCAGCCGCGGGTCCTGAGCGCTGCTCGCCTGGGCGGTCATTACCCAGCACAGAAACAGGGAGAGACTCGCCGAGGCCGCTCCCATCATTTCGACGTGGGGAAACGAGGAGGGGGCACGGAGTAGCTGAGCAGGGGCAGCTGGGCAGCACCGACAGCTCCTCCAGCAGTTCCTGCATCAACAGCCCCCAACCCTCCAAATCATTTAAAGCGGCGGTGAGGCGCATCAATGACTGGGCGGTCTCGGCTCCTCCTTCTCCTCTTCCTCCTCCCTCCTGCTCCTATCCGCCCCCCCGTAGAGGAGGGGGTTTTACTGAGGCGCTCACAGACTTACTTGGTGGTTACTAGTGCTTGGAGGTGCTCGGAGCTTAACGCTGCTCTCCCCTCCGCTCCAGGATGCCGACCCTTTCATTACAGCCAGAGCCGTCCTGCTTTCTCTTACTCCTCTGGCCCTGCTCTGTTGTATTCGTGACATTCATTGCCATTCCATCTGGGCACTTCAAAGTGGTGACAATAAATGTGGCTCAGGTTGCTCCAAATCAGCTTCTGGGTAAATTTGCAACAAAGATAGCTGCAAGGACACACCAAATCATCATGGGTTAGGGGTCCACTGCAGTTTTACAGTGCATTTATCTTCATCTCAGTCCCATAACAACATCCTCTGGCTGATCCTTGAGACAATTTACAAGCTGAGTTTCCTTTATGGTTTTTATTTTCCAAGGCCTTTGCTAAAGTAGGTGAACAGTTACAAACAATAACAAAAATGCTGGTTTTATATTGCTCCTTCCTTTGAAGTTTGCACTGAGGTGATCCTCTTGAGATTTTATCAACTGATTTAATTTTCATGGTAAGGAAAAACATAGATGCCATATCTGACCTTAAAGCAGATTAATTGTATCCTGAAATTTCCATTGGATTCTGAAGCCTTTCTTGTGTCTGGAGTAGTTTTAACTCTGCAGGACCTTGCATTGAGCCAATCTATATTATTTCTAATAATTTTATTTCTTAAACCCAGAAAATCTTCATAAAATAATAGCCTTTCATTATGTCAAAGCTGTATTCATTGTGTTCTGAGATGTCATCCCAACCTGGATTATTTTCAGGATCATTTTGTAGCAAAATAGAAAAGGGTATTTTTTCCAGGAGAGGTGAATCAGTCTTTTTTTCCATATTAGAGAGCACGAAAATAAACTGTTCAATATTGTATTTCATATCCATATGTGATCATTACAAATGATAAAACATACCCCCATTTATTAAGAATAACAGTACAGCCACATGTAGATTGGGAAGTACTAGAGTGCAGAGTACCTTATTTGGTGAAGGCCACTTAATGGATGAGACATTTTTGGGGGGGCAACACACCAAAGACCACCCTGAATGATTCTGTGATTCTATGAAATCCAGCTACAGCTGAACTGGGAAGATGAAGCAGTGTCAATTCTCCTCACAATCCATTGAGAAACCTCACAGGCCTCGCTTCAGCAACTGGGACACATATGTTCTCCTGGCCTGAAACGTAAACCCAACCACTACCATGTTCCCTTCTTGCAAAAATTATCTAATGTTTTATCTTCAGCTGCATTTTAATTGAGAATATCCTGTGATGCTGTTGACTTTAATGGGACGATTCACATAAGTAGGAGTTGCAGGGAACCAGTGCTGGCGAAAGCAGTTTCAAAAGCCTACTGAGATAATTGATCTGCCTGTGCCCCAGCTGGTTAAATCTTCAGACCTAACACAGATAATGCAGAGGTAAAAGCAGATTCATTTATTCTAGTTCCTACAGTGGTAACAGTGGGTTATGTCAGGAAAAAAATTTAGTAGATACAGCATTAGTGACTTCTGTATGTTATGTATCCCTGCCATGACCGACAAGACACATCTACTGTCATGAAACTTCTGTGGGTCTTTGATGTTGATAGGTATAAACCACATTATGGCTACCACTAAACCAAGCACTGGACATACTGACAAAAGAGTTCCCTGCCTGATTGGTGAAAGAAATAAATGAAATTGCATCTTGCTCTGTTAAACCAGCATTGGAACTGAGCAACTAAAGTGCTGGTTCCCCTTGGTGGCTTTGTGCTGGAGAGCTATAATCTAATTCAATTGCAGAGAATACAAATGGTTAGTAAAAAAACCCAGCTCGTGCCCTCCATGTGGTACTGAAGGACTTTTATGGAATGGAAAGTACATAATTTTCATTATTTTCTTCTCTTGTACATCAGAAAATTGCTCTGACAGGTAACAGTGCAATCCTTACAAGGCTGTCCAGATCATGAATCCTGTAGAAAAAACTGGCATCTCTCATGAAATCCCATCTCATCCTTTTCATTTTAAAGCAAATTTTCCTCCCTGGAAACATTCTAATTTTGATGTATGATGTGCAAGTTGTTGTGTGTCCCCAAGCATGAAGGAATGTGCCCACGATGTTGAGTCAGTAACACATCGCCCCTTTCTATTTCCATTTTTCTGTCTAATTCTCAATATCTCCTTATCCAGCCTGTTAAAATTGTAGCTAGTTACAGGATTTAACATCCCCTTCTGATATAAAGAAATTTTCGTGCAGAGCTTGTAATTAGGAAGGCTGTGCTGTGTTCTGTTATTAGCAGGACTTGTGATTTTTGGAGTGGTGGGTTAATTGCTAATAACCATATGTAATGCTTCTCTCAAGATGTTTCCCATTACAGTAATTAACTTAGCAGCTGGGGTAACAGACATTTACCATTTGTCTTCACAGTATCCCTGATTTAGGATTGTTTGAAAAACCTATTTGGACTTTGTTCAATTCCCAGGTGTAAAATGAAACAGAGGGGCTGCTGAGAAAGGGAGAGTTGGAAAGAACAAACTGCAGGGATAGTAACTGGGTTCAGATGCAAACAGTCTGCCAGTGTATCCTCTGGAATTCTGAATTCTAATCCTAGTCTGGGACCAACGTTTTCATGCGCACCGACTGGATGGAGAGAAGGTGGCAGGCCAGCCAGCAGCAGAACGTTTTAAAACATATATTGATTACGCTGTTGCTCATTAATCTTTAGCCTTCTTGAAGATTTATTAATTGAAAAGTGCTGAATTTACCGTGCACAAACTCAGGACCTCCAGATGATCGATCTGACTTGGTTAAGGGATCCAGCTCCCTACTCCAGCTGGGATCTGCTACTTTAATCTGGGAAACTCTTAAACTGGCTGTATGGGATGGTTAGTGGGCTGTGGTGAGGATCCACAGGGCTACGGTTCAGCATTGACAGATTCACTTGTGGAAGCCATTGCAAACACCAGGGAAGGCTCAATAAGTTGCTTCCACTGGCTTCTTACGTTGTCATTAAACATCTTGTCATAGCCCAGTGCTCACAAACTGGAACCAGAGGTTGAACTCACTGCTCTGGTCAATCATGAACATGAGGAAAAGTTGCTGGGTAGTGAGAACCAGAAGTTAACTGGTGCTGTACCATTACCTAACCTCAAAATATCCATAACCTCAAAAATCCATGGTTTGAAAAAAACCCACCTCATAATCTGTGGTTTGAAAAAAATATTCATGTTTCATAGTTAATGCCATAAATATTTTTAGGTAATTATTTCCCCTCCATGTTGTCACACTGGAGTTCCTTTCTCCACAATAAGCAATAAGAGCTACGCCAGAAGTACAGTAATATTTTTAAGTATATGGCTAACCTGCAATTGCAGAAGAAAATTAAGTTGTTCTACAAAGCTGGACCCCATGACAGAGCAGCAGCCATTTCATTGATTTAATTCATCAACAAAATAGAGAGAAATGATTGATTTTGCTTATGAGATAATTTTACAGACTTTTAGGACCATGACACTAGATTTATCCCCTTTTTAAAGTTCGCTCTGGCCAGACTAAATTCTGCGTGATGGTGTATCAAAGGTTTGTTAATTCCCTTAACGATATAAAGCAGCACCAAGGCTGTTGCAATGAACACGGGAACGTTAATTTATAGTAACTGAGGATCCAGCCCACATTGTTAATCATAATTATGGTCTTACTCTGGGAGGTGCATTTTCTAAAGTGCTTGGGTTAAGACAAGAAAATTAAATTGAAATTATTTTCTTCTACATGAAGTAAGGGAAGTACATAAATAAATGCTGGGTGTTGTG
Organism: Rhinopomastus cyanomelas; assembly: GCA_013400115.1. NCBI lineage: Eukaryota > Metazoa > Chordata > Aves > Bucerotiformes > Rhinopomastidae > Rhinopomastus > Rhinopomastus cyanomelas. The sequence goes on along the minus strand of VXBP01002973.1, from coordinate 81,481 downwards.
CTAGATCCTGAAAACATACAATAGCTTTTCTGGTTCTGTGTCGCTCCCTAATATTTTTTCCTGCAGCACATAATAGTAACTTTGTGATACTGGTGCTCACAGACAGCTTTGATTATAACCCACTTGTCAGGGAAGGGATGACTAGGAAAATAACACTATATTCAACTGGAAAAATTGCTGCCTGAAATACATTAATACAGTGATAATTTCTGCTAATAGAAGCCTCCGAACCCCATCCATTAGCTCTGAATTGAAATTCCTGCCTCATTTCTATCTTTGTGAGCATTTCTGCCCCCTGACACTCCTTTTCCATTACTTCGTAGCAACGCAGCCATCCGCAGGCATTAGCTGCCATAAAGAACCAAATGGCAGTGCGAAGCATAACAACCAGCTTGCTGTGAGTTGGAGCAAACTGGACTGACACTGGAACTGGAGACTCTTGAGGTGGCCCTGCTTGCTGCAGGCATTGCTTTACTTCACCAGTACAGGCAATGAGGAGAGGCAGGGCTTGTGTGGGTCAAGGGATTTGCCTTGTCAGGGAATTTACTGTCCACATCCCTCCCATTCCCCAGTCAATTCCACCCTGCTCATCCAACAGTCACCAACTACCTCTCCCATTTAAGTGAAACCTTTTCATTGATGCTGGGGATTATTTCAGAGGATTCATTCAGGAGGAGTTGGAAGGGAGGGAAAACAAAAAGGGTCTGAATAATTCAACCCCATAGCACTCTCTCTGGAAGGAAAAAACATGGTCAGATCAAGTATTTCTTTTTGACAAAGTAAGTAGAAAGCCATTGATATTCAAGTCAGGAATGTATATCTGTAGGAAGCTATTACAGCTGATTGAGAAAATAAAATGTTACCCACATTCACAATTACTTGTATAAAGACTGCTGATCTCATTTTTTAGTTTTTTCTCTTTAGCATTAGTTAACCAACACCATAGAAAGAACACACTATTAACAATGTAATCCTAAAGTAAGTTTTTATTTGGCAGGCGATACCAACCAAGAGCACTTGTGTCTATTTCTGGACTTGGGTAATGACACTCCAGTGAGTGGTAATCCAGTGTATTTGTGTACATTCAAATTAAAATCACAGTTGTGGGCCACTCACCTTTTCTCTGGCCTATGCAGGTGAGACCCAGATGTAACTCAATTTAATCATAGAATCATAGAATCATCACGGCTGAAAAGGACCTCTAAGATCATCAAGTCCAGCTCTCATCCCAGCATCTCCCTAAGCCCTAGGTCATGGCCTCAAGTGCTCTATGTACTTGTCTTTTCTAAACACCACCAGGGATGGTGACTCCACCACCTCCCTAGGCAGCCTGTTCCAGTGCATAACCACTCTCTCAGTAAAAAAAGGTCTTCCTAAGATCCAATCTGTACCTCCCCTGCTACAACTTAAGGTCATTTCCCCTCACCCTATTACTAGTAATTTGGGAGAAGAAACCAGCACCAGCCCTTGCTACAATCTCCTTTTAGGTAGTTATAGAGAGAAGGTCCCCTCTCAGCCTCCTCTTCTCCAGATTAAATAACCCCAGGTCCCTCTGCCACTCTTCACCAGGCCTGTTTTCCAGACCTCTCACCAGCCTTGTTGCCCTTCTCTGGACCCTCTCCAGCACCTCAATGTCTTTCCTGTACTGTGGCACTCAAAACTGGACATAGTACTCAAGGTATGTTCTCATGAGTGCAGAGCACAGGGGCACAATCACCTCCCTACTCCTACTGGTTAATGCAGCTTTTCCTGCCTCATTGCAACACAAAGAAAAGGATTTGGCATTAGAGACTTCAGAGATATACACTGTTTTGCAGAGCAGTGAAAATATTAAAAAGTATTTTCTAGGAGAAAGTTTGGGGGTTTTTTTAACAGGAGTTTACCCAGTGGCCTGCTTTTGGCTCTGCTGTTACCCACCTGAAGGATATACTGAACAAGCAGCTCATTCAAACACTCATCACAATTCCTGCATACTTTTTTGTGCGCAGAGAAAGCAAATTTGGGGTATTCATAGTAGGAGTGTTTAAAGACTCATCAAGTCAGGAAAGACAGGATGCTCTTTGAGACTTAGCCATAGGTAGACAACACAACCTGATTGACAACTATTCCTGATCTGTCCAGAGTGTAGGAAATTTCAAAGAGTTACTTTCCAAGAAAACAAATAAATGGAAAAAAGGTATTAAATTTCACGATAAAAAGGTTCTATTTTACCTAATGATTTTTTTTCATAATTCAGTGAGTGTACCAAAAGGATGAAGGAAGCAGGTAATAATAACACACCAGCAACTGCTGCATGTAAACTCCAGTCTTAACCAGCACTGATACTCTGGGCATTCTAATTTATCCTCTGGGTTAGGCAGCCCCCTCAAAATTTGCTTTTTAGATGTTAAAGCTAGTACATCACCCAACATGCAGTTGCTAAATATATCAAAAGCAAAAAGTGCTCAGAAGAAGAATTCTCCTCAGAGTTTCCCTTTGGAATTGCTCATGTGGCTTGGATGTGAGCTGCTGGGAAAGCCTGTATTTTTTCCTTTTCTAAGCACATCACTAGTACTTAAAATACCAAAAATGCAAATAAATAAATGTTTTGTTTGTTTGCTTCCAATTAGGAGCTAATGAAATCCCAGGTATACACTTTCAGGTAATTTGTCACAGAAGACCCGAAATTCGATAGCGTGTTGCTGTGGGTAACTTTTCCCTGTCTGTTCTGCTTACACAACTAGACCACACTTCACTCTCTGAGAGAAATTAGAGCATTACTTTACTGTTTTTTCCTCTAAATTACCTGCCTGGCTACTGTCACTATTGATCTCTTAAGTCCTTGACTGAGTAATCAGTCAGACAGCTAATTAATGTAGTGGCTTGGAGGGAAAGAGGGAGGGAAGGATAAAGGGAAAGAGGAGAGGGTTTTCCTTATTCTTCATATTTTTATTGCCTGTGAAAGGTGCTTTATCTGTAGCATAAAGAACCATTTTTATAATAGAAGGAAAAAAAAACCCATAGAAATCTATTCACCATAAGACAAACCAGAATAATTTCAGGAAAATAATGAAAGTGAAATCTAAGCCAAAAAATGTAAGATTTCATATTTATTTTTCCCCTTGTGGATTGCAGTTCGTAGAATTAAAGCAGTTGTTTTAAAATTCAGATTACTTTATCATATTTTAACAGAAAGAGGGTTTTTTCCTTCTCCTTCTCATAGACAAGAATGTAAGTCTGCAAACCCCTAAATTTATCCAGATTTGTTTTTAACCTCTGCAAACCCCTAAATTTATCCAGATTTGTTTTTAACCAAAATGGGTTAAACTCCTTTTCCTGAACATATTGTTTGTACACCACCACTTGTCTTTAATCTCAGACCTAAGACCGGAGGAAAGCGAATGCCTCATGCTAAAATGACTATTGCAAAAGCAGGGTCCAAAATTTAAAAGAAAATAATCATAGAGGCATATTTTTCCTTACGGTCCTGAAGCACTTCACTCTTTCCCTAAGTCCCAGGATTTTTTTTCAAATGTCAAGCCTAGTTGATTATGTCCCACAGACTTCAGTTTGCAAACATTTCCTCATATTGCCCCATCAAATGTTAGTAACCAACTTCTCTTGAAAGAAGAAATTAACTACAAAGATAGCAGCAGACAAAGCCTGTTTTCCTAATCATGGTGATTTGAGAAGAATCACAGTATCACAGAATGTTAGGGAAGGGACCTTGAAATCCTCCCACCACAGCAGGATCACCGAGATCAAGTTGCACAGGAACATGTCCAGGTGGGTTTTAAACGTCTCCAGAGAAGATGACTACAACCCCCTGGGCAGCCTGTTCCAGTGCTCTGTCTCCTCTCATATTTATGCGGGACTTCCTATGTTCCAGCTTACACCCATTGACCCTTGTCCTATCATTAGATGACACTGAGAAGAGCCTGGTTCCATCCTCCTGATATCCACCCTTCACATATTTGTAAACATTAATGTGGTCACCCCTCAGTCTCCTTTTTTCCAAGGTCAAGAGACCCAGCTCCCTCAGCTTTTCCTCATAATGGAGATGTTCTACTCCCTTCATCACCTTCGTGGCTCTGCGCAGGACTCTCTCCAGCAGTTCTATGTCCTTCATGAACTGAGGAGTCCAGAACTGGACACAATATTCCAGATGCAGTCTCACTAGGGCAGAGTAGAGGGGGAGGAGAACCTCTCTAAATCTGCTAACCACCACAGTTCTGGTCCACCCCAGGATGCTATTGGCCTTCTTGGCCACAAGAGCACACTGCTGGTTCATAGTCATCCTGCTTTCCACCAGGACCCCCCGGTCCCTTTCTTCTACACTGCTCTCCAACAGGTCAGTCCCCAGCCCATACTGGTACCTGGGGTTGTTCTTGCCCAGATGCAAGACTCTACACTTGCCCTTCTTCAAGTTCATTAAATTTCTCCCTGCCCAGCTCTCCAGCCTGTCCAGGTCCTGCTGAATGGCAGCACAGCCGGCTGGGGTGTCAGCCACTCCCCCCCAGCTTTGTATCATCAGTAAATTTGCTGACAGTGCACTCAAATCCAAGTCATCAATGAATAAACTTGAATAGTATTTGTCCCAGTACCGACCCCTGGGGCACTCCACTAGATACAGGCCTCCAGCTGGACCTGTCCCATAGACCACCACTCTCTGTCCTGCATCCAGTTCACGATCATCCTCACTACCTGATTGTCCAGACCACACTGCTTCAGTTTGGCTGCGAAAAGAACAGACTATGATGATTGTAATAACTGTGATACATGGAAAGACTTAATTTCTCTTATTTTCAAGGAATCGTGTATTCTAGAAGAGCTCTACTAACACTTAGAGTTAAAAGACCCTTGTACTAAGGGGTTCATTGCAATATGGAGCAATAAGCACCTGATGCCTTCTTGGTCTGGTCTGCACTGAGCGATGGGCCATTTAAAATTAAATAGAGTGTATTTAGGTTATCTATTAGGAGGAAGCACTTCCCTGTGAGGGTTGCCCAGAGAACTGGAACAAGTTGCCTGGGGAAGTTGTGGCTGCATCATACCTGGAAGTGTTCAAGGTCAGGTTGGAAAGGGCTGTGAGCAGCCTTGTCTGGTAAGAGGTGTCCCTGCCCATGGCAGGGATTTGGACCTGGATGATCTCTCGAGGTCCCTTCCAATCCAGACCATTCTGTGGTTCTGTGATCCTAGAGTGAACTATATACACACATTTACTTACATTGTACAAGGCAGAATTTAAATACTCCTGTCTACAGGGAGCTGATGAGCTGAAAATGGTTTAATAAGCTTTCTTTTGAAATTCTTAAGGGAGGCAGATATTAGCATCAGCAGTATTTGTTGCTAAATGCAAATAAAATCATTCCAAAGTACAGGAATTGCGCTGACCATGCTCCAGGAGACAGCAAGCACAGGGCTGCAGCAAGAAAAGTAGCAATTAAATATTTCACACATGCCTGCATGCCTGTTTATCCACAGCTTAACGGCTTGTATGGAGTGATCATATCCCATGACAATAAAATGGTGCTGGAATGGAATCTCCAACTAATAATCCTGTGCTTATTATTAACCTGTGGAGGAATCTACAAAGACTTACACCGAAAGTGTCTGAGGAGAATACAAAACAATCAAAAAAGCAGTTGTCACGCCAACAAAATCAGCAGTAAGTGGCCAGAGTATAACAAATCAAGCATGTTTTATTAATTCATGTATCAAGACAATAATAAATTAAGCAACTTGATATACAGAGAGAAAAGGCAATGTCAGCAGTTACAGCCTTTTTAGACTGATCTCAAAATCTGCCTAAAAATCAAGACTATTTCTGAAGGTTAATGTAATTAAAGTTCAGTGGAAGTGGTATAAAACTCTGGAAAGTCTACGAGGCTAAATCATGCCAAACTAACTAAACATTCTTGTTTCATTGTTAAGTTTTTAGATGCAAGCTCTGATCTACACAGGTTCAATGAAGCATTTATTACTTGTGGAAAATTATTTATAAACTAATAATCTCAAGCAGTTTCCTGCACAAGAACAGCTAAGGATGATAGAATGGTGAGTTGCATTCAAAAGGGAATTGTTTAGTTCTGGGGATTAACCACTTAAGGATGAGTCTTAGGGGGGAAAATAGTACTAAAAACTAGTCCTATGTCCACACAGGGCACGTATGATAGGCTTAACCTCATCAAGTTTGATGGGGAAAAGCTGAAGGGTGTTGAAGAGAATGAAAATATGATGCTGGAAAATTGAGATGACTTTGAGGCTGAAGTAAGACATAGATGAAAACTAAAACCTCACTTGGGGACTAATAACAACAATCTCTGCTGTATCTGCCATGACAAACAAAAGGAAGAAATGCAGTCACACACATGATTCTTTATGCCAGCGATGTGATAAGGCATTACAAAAATAAACAAAAGAGCAGCATGCTCCTAGAATATAGTCATACATTAGCAATAAAGATGTATTGTTCCTACTAGGAAACTTTCTGCCATGTACTACTCTGATTACTCTGATTATTATGGATAAAAGAATTCAATATGATGCTAATGTGGATGAACAGAACAGGCACCTAGGAAGGTGGAAAGAATTTGATGTGTTTAAATAAGCAAAACTAAGGCTTGTTTCAACAAGCAGAATGCAGGTTAAGGCAGAAAGGGAGATTGTATGTGACTATGAAATGAGGGGTGAGACAGGATAAATATTGGGGACACATGAGAATCCGGGCAAAGCTAAGACAATGCTGAATTAAGAACAAGCGAGTCCAGACCAGCCAGACACATTTGCCTAAGCAGTGTGTGTTTGAAATTGCCTCCTAATAGAAGCAATGGGAACAAAATAAAAAAGTAGCTACAAGATTGGAAACATTCAAAGTTCATTAAAAGAATTCTAAAAATACGTTTTCATATGGCCACCAGGCTGTGCATTTCAAACATCTATTCCTAGCTGGTTTTCAGCCTTTTAATGATGAATCCTGTCACTACAACCATCGTGTGCTGTAGTCTCAGGTACAAGAATAACACATTGATCGTTTCTTGGGTTCTACCTGAACTGATTATACAGAATCATAGAATTGTTTAGGTTGGAAAAGACCTTTAGGATCATTGAGTCCAACCATTAAGCTAACTGTCCCAAGGCTACCGCTAAACCATGTCTCTAAGCTCCAGATCTACACAACCTTTAAACATGTTCATGGATGGTGATTCAACCTGGGCAGCCTGTTCCAAGGCCTGATGACCCTTTCCATGAAGACATTTCTCCTAATGTCCTATGAATTAGCTTCAGAAGTTGATGATTTGTCTAGGTCTCAGTGACTTCCAACATTTGCTGCTTGAAGTAGGATAATGTGTTTGGTTTGGGTTTAGGTGCAATAGAATCCCGAACCCTACTTAGGGATCTTTAGCCTTATGTTGGTATAAATAAGAACAAAAGAAGTGCTACCATGACATAACAGCACGATGTTTTCTCTTAGAAAAGCAATGTATTTCTCCTGTGTCCAGGAGTCCAAACCTGCCAGATGAGTTCATTCACAATTGTATGGACAGTGAGAAATCGCCAGTTTTTATAACTAGAAAAATAATTAAAGTCCACTTTCTTTTCAGTATAGCAGCACCTTTTTTTAACCATGTATTTAGTGATAAGACATATTTACCATGACTAACAGTGCAGGCCTGACAGAACAACACAACAGCTTCTGGTGTATCTTTGTATGCCATCAGCAGGTTGTCTCCTATATTTCATTTACAAAACCTTTACCCCCAGCAACGACACATGTAGGGAAAAGACTGGCAAGTGAACAGCAATTGCAAAGTTGATTTTGCAAATCTAAACAGTTGCTGAGGAACAAAATTTCTCTCTTACTTGAGGCAAGGTTCTTATTGCAACACCATTTTCCCCACTTCTGTACTGAACTCACAGTAGGAAAATCTGACAGACTCATTTAATCTCATTAAACTGATGTAGTAGACAACATTAACTTAACATCAATTAGCTGGTATTATAGCTGATAATTTGAACCAGGAGAACAGGCAGTGACATTCAGAGCTTGGTCTGGACACGACATGGGCAAGGAGGATGGCTATGCAGCTGTCTGCTCTTCCCTGGTCACTTAACTATATGTGTGTTGAAGGAGATAGCAGCCCCCCATGACAGCTGCTCTGGTTATTAGGAATTAAAGCAGTATACTAAATCCTAGTCTAAAAAGCATATTAGTGAAAATGCTATTTGCTTCCTGAACTGTTACGATCTATTTTGGCTGAGCTACGATCTTCATATTTTTGGTGGTTTTTTGTATTTGCGCACTTTAAGCATTGAGCACATACATGGTATCATTCAGATACACATTGTTAAATGAGAAACCATTCTGTCCGGTTTTAAAGTCAGTAAATGCAACATAGGAACCAGAATTTGACAGTTTAGGCATTGAAATTCTATGAGATGTTTGTTTTATTTTCCTACTGCTAAAATGCTTGTAGGTGGCCTAAAAGTAGTCATAGGATCATAGGATGTTAGGGGTTGGAAGGGACCCAAGAGATCATCGAGTCCAACCCATGAGGAGAGTTGTAAAGTTGTAAACAAATCAACTTTAGGCTGTTTAGTCCCTGAAGCAGATTTGTAGCACCAAATCTTGCAGCAGAGGAGAAATGGATCCTCAGCATCACCAACATAAATATAAATACAAATATTCCTATGGACAAACACAGAAGACAAAGACATGTCCTAAATCGGGGCTTAAATACTGGCCTATGAGCAAATAATTATATTCCTTTGGAATTTGCAGCCTGGGATTATCTTGATCTTTACATCAACCAATCACTAGATAAACTGGCAATTTGTAGAAGAGGGATCAAGACCATCAGCTCCATGTCTCATTCTGCATCAGAGAAGGCGAGTCTGCTCAAAGTAGCTCCATCCATCTACATTTCTGTCTAGGCTTCCTCTTTCACTCAGCATTTCTCCATAAACATTCAATTTCTCATGCTTATTTCTTCCTTCTCCAATGCATTCATAAAGGAAGACTAACAGAAATAAGAGAATGATAAGAGACACTTCAAGAGAATAATAATAATTTAAAATTCTCTTATTTTGAACTGCTGAGCAAGAATAAGACACCTGTACTCTCCAGCAGAAGTTTGGATGAAGATAGATACTGGTTTCATGTCTTCTGGAGAGGTTATCTCAGGTATCAACCTGCTCAGAGGGATGTTAGCATGGGGCAGCAAAGCTGCTGAGCCCTGCTAAGACAGAGACAGTTCTGGACACAAGCTGAACCAGAATGTTAAACATTAAGGAAACATCACAATCAAAACCACGGCCATTGCGAGCTTTAGGCTTGCAATTCTCACAGCACTGACAGGATTTAAGTACTCCTATTTTACCTCGATGTCTTAAGGCACTGAGGGGGTTGTAGTTAAATTTCAAATTTCCCTTTAGAACTCTGCCTGCCTTGCCAAAGTGGCCTAAGGACAAATCCGTTAACTCCTGTGATACGCAGGTACATATTTACATTATATGGGCATTTCATAAGCAGCCAGATCTCATCAATAACTAAAGGCTTTGTGCGTATAATAGGATGTGGCCATTTACTTCTTCTTCCCCTATGAATAGCTTTAATCAGTAATGGTTCCAATCATTCAATCAGCCCAAGGTTGTGTGAGCCACTCTCACTTACCTCTCATAGAACCAAGCCACAGGAATTACCAACGTAAAATAGGAATTTTTACATTGGGAAGGTTTCTATTTTGATGACAGTCTATACAAGGTGTCATAAAATCAATAATTTCTCTTGCTGAAAAGCTTCTTTCCATCTACAGCAATGACAAGAGGATGGTGGGCGAAGAGCTCTATTAGCTGTTCTGTAAGAATCAATCACACTTAAAAGCAATAGTTGGTATGACAGCAATGGCACAACTGACATTTTTTTTTCACACAAATATCCTGAATTTCAAAGAAGAGAGATACTTTTAAAGAGATGGGACATAAAATATCTGTCCTCTAAAAACCAAGAAAACACAAAGCTTTTATTACCAGATACACTGAAACAAAAATGTTCAGATCCTTAAGGAGTGAAAAATAAGAATTCAAACCATGTGAACAAGACTGTCAGACATCCATCAACTTCCTCTGGAGGCAAAATTTTAAAAGTCATATAGGAAGTTCCAAATTCATTAAGCTTCTCTCCTACAAGGAAGCCACTATGGCAAGCAGGAACATCCCTTCCTCTGGAGTCTAACAGGCTTCAGAATGTGATGAAAGATGTGATCTGACCCAGCACGGGGCCACCATCTTAACCCAGAGGAGAACTTTATGCCTCCCTATTCAATCTAGAAGCATCATCAAGATGTAATTGGCAATTGCAAAGCCCCATTGAATAGTATGCAAAGGGCTATTTACATACATCAGTAGCATGAATAACAGAAGAGAAAAAAAATCAGGTAAAAGGCATATTAATGCTTAAATTATGAGAGGAAAACATGACAAACCAGCTTGTATTCTTATATCCCGTACAAATTTCCATGTGGTCTCTATAATGTGGAAGAGAAAATGAAGGACAGAGCAAAGAAAGGAACTGCACTTAGACAAGCTCACTTTGTTGGCTCTGGGTGAGCTTGCTGTGGCTCATCATCGAGCAAGAAAGCATGATCAAGAGCAAAAGGAAGTCTGGTTAACATGGCCCTGGTCTGAGGTGCTTGAGACACTACAAAGGGAGAGCTCCTGTATGTTAAGGAACTCTGCCCCTTACTCTGAGATAAAAGTTGACAACAGGTGTACTTTGTAGCTGTGGACAGAATAACTTCATAACTGTGAACAGCAGACTGTACTCTTGTCTTTTCATGCTGTCATGTCTCTTTGTTAATGTCTCTGTTTTAAGATCAGGTTGCTCCATGCATCACCAATTGCCTTTTGTTTTCTCACAGCATGGAAGGCTCAGCTAATCCATATGTCAAAACCAAGAATTCAAGCTTCTCTTTGATAGGAACCAAGCATGACAGCAATCCGTTTCAAAGGTATTTGGGACTATCGTTTCTACCAAGTTAATTCATTGACTGGAGTGCTTTCAAAAATAATAGGTCTGCTTCCCAAGATAATGAGCTGAGATGTGACTTGTGAAGTCCATGGGAACACACAGAAAGACTAATTATGAGAAATAAACTAATAATAAACGACCAGTCTCTAGAAATTGGTATCTGTTATGATATATCAGTTTAAACTTCAGAGAACATGAATGTTTCCACCTTCTCCCTACAGAATTATTTTATTAGCCTTAGAGATGTAAAACAAATTTCTTACTATTGAGCCTTAGAAAGATCAGAACGTATAGAAATTATATGATCGGAGGTGGGAAGTGTCAGTTTCCCTAAACAAACTCCATTCACAGAAAGCAGTCATACAGGACAAATGCTATGCCACAAATATCTAGTTAAAGATCTAGAATCCACAGACTTATGAGGCAGAGCATCCTTGCAAATAAGACCTTTAACACATACCATTGGTCTTTTTATTTCTTCACAGTTAATTTCATTTTAGGTGTATATATACCACACAGGGGAACCACCTAAACAATGTAGCATTTCTAGAATGATTTTAACAATTTTTAATAAATAGTTTTTGTCACTTATTTTCCCGTTTCTAGGGGAGATGAGAGACAGGACAGAGCCACACTCCAATGGTAGAAAACACATGTAAAAGACATGTTGTATGCTTAGTAAACACCAATTATTCTCACATGACGAAACTTCAAACAAATTAAATGCCCATAATCTTATTTTCCAGAGAAAGGGACTATGTCCAGCTTCTGCTGAAGCTGTAAGCAAGACTGTCACTGCCTAGTCCAGCCAATTTTTAACTCTTGAACTCCAGAAGAAATTTTCATCCTTACAAAGAGCTATTCTGGCAGTTCTATGAAACACCACATCATGGATATTTAAACAAATAATTAGTAATGTTCTCCTTCTTTTAGGTGTAAACTCAACAGGACTTTTTAAGATTGTTGACTATTAATGTTCAGTCTGGAGTCATCAGCTATAAAACCAGTTGACCAGTAGAAAATTCTGCAGTATGGTTATGAATCTTTTAAGGATGACCCTGAATCATCCCAGCCTTCACTTAGCTGTAGAAACATCTACATCTTATGCTACTAAGGAAAGAAACTGCTGCCTTAAATTGTTCCTGACCTTGTTCAGCACATTCCTCATGCCATAGCAGACTGATTTTAGTTGCCAATAAAGCACAGTCAGTGAACTCAGAGATGACAAACCCAAATTGCAGAAGTTGCACACTCCAGAAGCATTTATAACTTCCAATAGTGAAAAATTCCCTTCTAGCACTGTGAGCCCCAGACTGCTGCAGATGCTCTGCCTTTTGCTAATATTTCTGTGAATTACTATGTGATTTCTACAAGTACACTTCAGCATATTGTACTTACATCAACATTTACTAATGCTCAGCAAAACTTTTGACAAATATGGTCTGTTCTGAGTTATGTACAAACAGTGAAAATAATATGGATCTACAGAGTCATCATTATTTTCTAAGCCCTGCTTTCTCTTTAGCACAACAGATGTCCACTGAAAAGAAAAATATGTTTCTGATGCATTTAAAATTACTAGGAACTTTTCCTCTTCAAACATTTCCTATGAAAGCAGTTCCTGAGAAAAGGGAGTGACCAAAAGCCCTGTTTGGAGCTGCCCTGGTGAACCCCATGTACACAGGTTTCCACGTGCCTGGATAAGGACCCTGAATAAAGCCTCCAGTTTGAGCAGGTCCCAGTAGTAAAACGTCCATTCAGCAGAAAAAAAAACAGATGCATTTTTATTTGTGAAATAAAACCTGGATTTTAAGAGGTGAGACTTTGTGACATTAATAACCCTGTGGTGCCACAGCAACTGTTACAACGGGTTTGAAACCAGTTTGCCATTTGTGCACAAGCCAGAAAAGAGGAGCCCAAGCATACTAAATTGATTAACTGGTGCAGGTCAGACAGTTACCTATTGGTTTCAATTAAGCTTTGCAAACCCACCCTTCTGTCACAGTGAACTGTGAGGAAAAATACGATGCAAACCAAAATACTTCACTTTGAGCACAGATTTTGGGTTGTGTGAATCAAGTCTGAGCTGAAAATAAGAAACACAGCAGCACACTGAGTACAGGAGACCAATGAAAATATGGATGAAGAACCAGGGTGGGAAGGGAAGAAGGGAATTAGAAAATTTTGTCAGATTGCAGTTTCCTTCAGCTGGGTACTAGAACTTTATGACTTGTTTGCACTGAAACTCTATGGGTTGTTTCCAGGTAGTAAACATGGGTTATTACCATCTCACTTGGCTCTTTCTTACCACAGCCATCCTGCAGATCTCCAAACACTTTACAAACCTCTGCCGAAAGCTGCCTTAAAGTTCTGGAAAGTTTTCCTGACTGTTAGCACTGATTTATAGATAGAAAAAAAAAAGTAAATAAAAAAAAAAATCCCAAAACTTTTTCCATTATATTAACATCTAAGGATACCCACTGAGGCAAAATCCATTGTGGAAAAAAAACCATATAGTGAGAGATTAAATTCATATAGTATAAATAAACAACACATGGAATGAAGTAAATGACCACCCCTAATTCACAAAGTTGAAAAAGGTACTATGCATCATGTCCAAAGTCAGAAGCAGAGGTAGGATGACCATAGTTATCTTGAGGCCCATGCCAATTCCCAAGAGACAAGAATGGTACAATATAATGTTTTTTCCTTTTTTAAGATAGGAAAGTGCATGTATCCACTGCAGGGAAGTTTAGATAAACATTAGCAATCTCTCTGCTATCTTTGCCTCTTCAAACTCTCTCATCTTTAGCAACACCGTGAATATCTTCGAACCCTACACCAACTGGAGAAGGATTTATTTTTTCTGTTTTACATTCACCATTTCTTTTCTGGCTCTGAAATAAAACTGGGACATGTAGGCAGGTGGACCAAATGCTATTTTTTTTTCTTGGACATCACCTACTCTGAAGATGAAGTTGAAGAAGAGTGTCAGCATTTACTACTTTGTGGAAGAAGAATCACAGAATCATAGAACAGTTTGGATTGGAACAGATCTTTAAAGGTCATCTAGTACAACCCCCTAGTGCAGGGACATCTTCAGCTAGATTGTGATGCTCAGAGCCTCATCCAGCCTGACCTTGAATGTCCCAAAGGATGGCAACTGTACCACCTCTCTGACAACTTGTTCCAGTGATCCACAATCTTCACTGTAAAAAAACTTCCTTGAATCTAACCTAAATATACCCTCTTTCACGTTAAAACCAGCACCCCATGTCCTCTCATGAAAAGAACAAAGTCATAGAATCATAGAAACATCAGGGATTGGAAGTGACCTCAAAAGATCATCTAGTCCAATCTCCTTGCCACAGCAGGATCACCTAGACCAAGTTGCACAGGTACATATCCAGGCGAGTTTTAAACATCTCCAGAGAAGAAGACTCCAAAAACTCCTGGGCAGCCTGTTCCAATGCTCCGTTACCCTCACTGTGAAGAAGTTCTTTCTCACATTCATATGGAACCTTCTGTGTTCCAGCTTACACCCATTGCCCCTCATCCCATCACCAGATGACATTGAGAAGAACCTGGCTCCATCCTTGTGACACCCACCCTTCACATATTTATAGACAGTAATCAGGTCACCCCTCAGTCTCCTCTTCTCCAAGCTAAAGAGACCCAGCACCCTCAGCCTTTCCTCATAAGGGAGGTGTTCTACTTCCTTACGATCCTCATAAAAATCCTGGTTTATTTACATGTGACTCTGCAGACAGTGGGCCTTTGCAACAGATTACTGATTCATTCACCTCCAGAATTTTCAGACCCACACACCAGCTCAAACCAGTAGAAACCAAATGTATTTTTTAAACTAGAACTTCTACTGTGACTGTTAGAAACGGATCAGAGTGGAGCAGAATAAAAGTACTGACACATTACAGCATCTTGCAGAGCCTTTCCCATTAGCTGATCAATGTTCCTCACACATCTGGAACGGAACAAGTACAGTAGGGATGTGGAGAAAGGAACAGAATACCCACAGCAGCAAGAACATAAGAGAAGAGAAGCCAGGGATGGACTGATGAGAGCAAATGGCTTTTCACAAGGGTATCCTGGAAGGTTAGGCGAGTTGAAAGATCTTCTTACAAAGCTCCTTCAGATCAGGAGGCATTTGCAGGACACAGCAGTTCCCTGTATCCTGATGAAGGAAATACACTGACTTAAGGAGTTCTGTAACCAAGATTTTTTTCAGGGAGTTTTAATATTCAATCTTCACAGTCAGCTTCTGGAGAACTTCTCATTTTCTTAAGCCTGAAATCTAAACCTAAGTGCTTTTTCTTTCGCAGGATTTACTTTTCTCAGACAAAAGGGAGACACAGCTGAAGCCAAGGTATACACCCTGTTCACTTCAGCCACCGCAGTTATCACTGGTCTCCATTGCAACGAAGATCCAGGGCAGCCGGAGAACTGCTTCGTGAGCATCAGTGACCTGGTGCCATCTTGTGGACAGGCACTGGAGGCCACAGCATTCCCTGCAACACCAGCACTGAGCAGTGAGTGAGTCACGCACAGACCTGGGACCAAGAACATCTGGCCCAGTCTTTCCATTTTGTCTCTGAACTGGATTTTGTGCCAGAAGGAACTGTGCTACTTCTGTGTCTTGTGTAGCCCTGAACAGCAGACAAAGTCCCTGGGCCTGAGTTAAGGTCCAAAATAACATAGCCTGAAGAGCCACTTCAGACTTAAACCAGCACTTTCAGAATTCTACCTCCTTGACTGCTTAGCATTTTATTCTTTGCAGTAGTCTAAAAGCAGAAGACATTCTGTTGCTGGAATGACAGAAGATAACTTTGAAGAAGTCACAGTTAAAGATCATTGAACAAGGTGATGTGGTGCTTAGTGATATGGTTTAGAGGTGAACTTGGTAGAGTAGGGTTAATGATTGGACCTGATAATCGCAAGTGTCTTTTCCAAACTGAATGATTCTACGATTCTAAGGCAGAATAAAACTCAGACTGTCTCCCAGCTGGGACGTCTGAATGGCAGAAAACAGAATTCCTGGAATAAGCCTTGTGTCAGAGAGAAGTATCAGATATTTTGGAGTAGTTTCTTCCGTAGCAACCAGGGATACTCTACCTTTGACAAGAAGTTCACATGTGACTGTCATCCCTAGACTAGAATGGATAAACACAACGTAAAAGTGAACATTGGAACCTTGTCTGCACATACCTGTTCAAAGCACTACTGTACAGTGCTAATCAAGAGCCAGAACATCACAGCATTGTATCACCAGACTGTACTCTTAAGAAGTATTTCTGTCACTATAAATTCTCACCTGGCTCCTTTTTAATGTATAACAGGACTGTACTTTTGTGGGAGCATCTTGTCTCATTCAAAAGTAAAACAATTTGTCTCACACAAAATAAGTGCTGTAAAGTCACATGCAGGGGCTTCCATATCACTGCCATGCCTGAAAACATGAAGTCACACTTCATTGAAAAAAAACTCCTGAAAGATTACATACTCACTCCCAAGGAGTTATTATTCAGCACCTGAGAGGTTACTAAGAACCCCTGAAGGGTTTGTTGGATGTGTTTCTATAAATACCACCGCAAATGTACTTGAATCACTTACAACTTTGGTTGTATCAGTATTGGCTATGACATAGGCTCTAGTGATGGACATACACTAGTTAAAAGCTCTTTACTACACACTTTTTGTGCCCAAGATGAAGTGTTCATACCTTCTATTTTGTAAACCCTTTCCAAATTTAGTTCAACGAGAGGGTCCAGATCTGAGGGGCCAGTATAACCTCAAAGTAAAGTCTGTATAAACTTTAAGGAAGAAAATATTTATAATATACTGGGCAGAGAAGCAGTATGATCAAAGCACAAGATGAAAACCCATTTTCTCCAGACTCAATCATTAGGTGCAAAGGATAATAAATTGGCAGGATCACATTTCTAGAATGTTGTTTCAGTGAAGGCCGCTCATTATTTGAAATGAGAAACTCTCTCTCAGGCTACAAAACTGGAGATTTACAGTGTGGTCCCCATCAAAGTTGGGATGACATCAAGACTTCTCAACACAACCGCCACAACAGTCCCAAGCTCAGTGGTTGGGGTGTTATCACAATGTGCAGAAACCACGGCCGAATTCTTCCATTCCCTGCTTTAAAGACTACTATAACCTCCATCTGACATCACTCAGGTAGGTTTTATCTGTACATGACCTTGCGGTGGACTCCGACAAGACTTATCCCTCCATTCCAGAAACAAAGCTTTGACAAATAGACTGCTCTTTCTTTTTGCCTAGGACATCTTTATACTAAAAGCAGCTCAGGTAACAAAGGCCTGACTATGTGTGATTAATTTACTTTGCTGTTTTTAAAGGCAGGATCTCAGTCAATGTTTCTTGTAGTCAAGGAGAACTTGAGTTCAAAGGAATTGAAATTGTGTGCCAACCAAGCACTGTGGCATGGAAACAGACAAGAAAGCTTGGACGAATGTTCTGGATCTGCTTTACAAATAGAGGGTTTGGGCCTTGTTGGAGACTACAAATATTTCCAGTGATTTCAAGGCCTATGGCCAGACCTCTTGGGTGAAGTTTCCTATTATATAGGGTTGCTATAAAGATGCTTAATTGAACAATGTCCTTTTTTTAAGTGAATAACAAACCAAACAACTTATCATTAGTCTGTGACTTCCTCATCCAACATAATACCTGTCTAACTCAAGGGTTTCTCCTCAGAGGATCCTCTACTTACACCTTTTTGAAGGCAAATTATATCTATGCGGTTGCTGCTTTACTGCTTTTCATTCAATCTCCATTTCTTGCATTCTATTTTCTTCATTTACAAAGCCAAAAGCACCAACTTTGAGCTGCCTACACTAAGGAGGAAGTGCTGTGAGAAAGAGGGTGCTGCCACTTTGGGAGCAGAGGAGGTGTTAGGGTCAGTTTACACACAATCAAAGCGACAAGATCCTCTGACCAGAAGAAGGATAGACACCTTTGCCACTGTAAGAACTTAAGAGGTGGTGCAAAGTAAAAGCCATAAAAGCAACTTGTCCATTATAACCAGAAAATGTTAAAAGTTGCTTCTGAAGCTACTTGTAAGTTTTTTTCTGAGGATCTGACCTGAGGACCCAGAGAAGGAGGGATGTTGAGGGCAGGCTCTCTCAGCAACGAGATGTCAGTGAGCCTAGTTCTGCATTGGTTCCCCAGCAGCAGCCAGCACAACAACCTGGTGGATGCTGTAGCTTCTTCC
The DNA here is from genome assembly GCA_013400115.1 of Rhinopomastus cyanomelas. NCBI lineage: Eukaryota > Metazoa > Chordata > Aves > Bucerotiformes > Rhinopomastidae > Rhinopomastus > Rhinopomastus cyanomelas. Next base: position 63,212 of record VXBP01002973.1, on the reverse strand, counting down.
ATACATACACATATGGGTCACCCAAAGCACTCTGCCATGCCACCAAGTTCACAGGCCAGAACATGACAAGCAGCAATTTCATGGGATACTAACTTGCCTGAGAAGATGGTTGATAAATGAAATCTTGCTCTTTTAGGACAACTGTTTTCCCCAGAATCGACACTTATGGAGTGTCACCCAGCTGCTGGGAACCTTTCTGTTTTCAGCTGTGTGTTACATCACACATGGCTGAGCTAACATGACATATCTGCATGGGGTTTGAAGTGAGCCGCGAGAAGCACGTTGCTAGCACTGTTAAGCTAGTTAAAGGCAGGGGTTTAGCTGTTTCCTTCCAAAAAGGAAAGGAACCTGCTGTTTTGAAGTGAAATATCCTACATATGCTAATTCCCACTCAAAAAAATGGAACATTATTTTTTCCCTTTAAAATGATTTCCTTGCTTTCAGACCAGGCCACATGCCTTTGATATTTGTAGAAAAATATTGGCATATTTGGATAAAAGTGATGTGTCCAAAGAGAGTGGGTAATCCTGGCTGATCCCGAGGCTTCACCTCTTCAAAAAAATCATATAAAACCTTCTTCTTGAGCTGGTTTGAAAATTTGTTTCAGACACACAAACAGAGCCTTAAGAGACAGCATGGGAGGAAGAAAGATTCAGAAAGCTCAATAAGGCCACTTCGAAACCCAATATGTCTCCAGAAGCATTGCTATAAATGCATTAAAATTGCAGATTTTTAGGAGGAACAAATCAAAGTGAGGTATGAAAGTTGCAATGTGACATAGTCTATAGTTACTAAAATCTATTAACCAAACATCATTTATGTGTCCCAAAACAGAGACAACCCTCTTTCCTAAAAATATCCTGCAAAAGTGAAAAAGTGAGAACCTAACTTCAAAAGCTCTTCTACACCGTAACAGCAGATCAAGTGTATTTTAATTAGAAAAAGATCCAGGCTGCAGAATACAGGTCTGGCTCCGGACTTGAAGTGCTCCAGTATGCAGTCTGGCTGCCATACTTTGGTTGAGGCCTCTTATTTTTACTGTGGAGTAAAGCTGAAAAAATTCTCCACTATAACATTGGTGTGAGTCCAAACTGACAATAAAATTACCAGAGTTTCTTGGGATTTACTCTATCAGGAAGTTTTATCACGGTGCATCAGCATTAGTCATATGTTGCATTAGAAGTAAAGTCAAAACAAAGAAATCATGTCCTAAGTTGTGAAGTCAAAGGAAAGTAAAAGTTAAATCTTGAGTATAGGATTTTCAATAATCTGATGTTGACTTTAACAGAACCAGGATGTCATCCAGAAAACTGCCTATAGGAATTCAAGTCTTTGTTTGATACATATAATAGGCGTTACATACCACGCTGCCCATTAGAGAAGTGAAGACCTTGGCTAAATATATACTTGATTTGATTAGGAATTGCACTTTCAGCAAACTATTCCTAAGGGCAGGAATTATTTTACCTAATGGTAAGTTCCAGACTTGGATGTTTCTCCTACCTGAAGCTGGAGAAAAAATCATCTTCCTAGCAGCAGGTTTATTCTACATGTCCTATATGAATTCAAAAGGCACAGTGTTTTACTGCAGCAACTTTCTCCATTAATTTTAAGCAACCAGGAAGTTTACCTGAGTTGCTGTAGAAAGCTCACCATTATAAAATATTATTTTACAAAAATTGGCAGTCACTCTCCTAATTTCTGGTCCAATAATGCCTTTTGATTTCCAATTGTTTTGGTTATTTTACCCCTTGGAATAACACAGCTTCACTCCAGATGTACTTTAATCTTCCTCTCCACTTCTGCCAAATTTCTGTTCTCTGTTTCCCTTTTGCTTAGTGCTTTCATAATGAGCAATATGTCTGTGTCACTTCCTCTCTATACATTGAGGCTTTTACTTGAATCATGCAATATGTAAGGAGAAAAGCCACAAGGAGAAAGAAAGCTCCTTATGGTTGCTATTTTTTAAATACAAGAACTTCAGAAGGGCTGCTTGAAAAGGAGATTCCTTTTGAAGACCAGATAATCAACATGCTAGAAACACATGCACATGTACTGTCCCAGCCCTCTAGTAGGTCGGTGTAAGTGAGACTCCAAAAAGTACATAGATATAAAAGAGAAACAACAGACAATCAGGTTCCACAGATAACCAGGTATCTGAAGCTGTGAGGATTTGAGGTATTTGCTGAAACCCATCATCTGGACCACTGGGTTGCTGGTGTCTCTTCTTTATCCCATTCTCCACCTTGAGAATTGGCCTGAATTGTGCTCAATGCAATTTTCATTCCTATAGATGCCAGGCTAACTGCCTCACAGATCAGAAACTCCTCTGTTTGTATCAAAGGATGAGATCAAGAGAGAGTTCCTTTGAGCCTGGAGACAAGAGAACCAAAGGAGCACCAGGAGCACAACAGGAACAGTGAACTCACTCCACTCCTCTGTTCTTTTGAGGACTACCAAGTTGCCACCTTTTAAACCACAAGGCACTCTCTTGAGGGAACATCCTTAGTCTGCTGGCAGTCACATATCATAGTTTTGATCCCCAGCTGGGGACAAGGTTATCTTGTGTTTAAACAGAATGAAAATAACAAGAATGTGGTCGCAGTATATGAGGAGATTCTACTGCGAAACAGTAAGAGAAATCTCAGTAAGACAAGCACCATCTTTGTGTTTCTGCTAAGGTACAAACGTATTCCAGCTAAGAACTTCCGGAGTATTAAGCAGTGCCATGGAACCAGGCAGTGTGCTAGGGTATAGTAGTGACTGGTGACTTACTCCAGCAACATCATTCCACTGCAGGGAATGTAATCAGAAATAAAACCACCGATGTTGCTCCATACCCCAACGCTGTTCAACTTCCTCTTTTACTATCAGTTTGCTGTTACTTTTGCCTAAGCAAATAGTTCCTACAGAAGTTTATCTTTGAAAATCACATTGTTTATAGTATACTATGAAAAGCAGTGGTGGCTTTTCCCGTGCTTTCAGTATTTGAAGAGTATTTTTCCATGTTATTATACACGAGCTGATAGCACATTTGAGCCTTACCCTCCTGGCTTTATTCCCCTCCACCCAGTCATCTATCTGCATGAAACTTTCAGGAATGTAATATTTGAGGTTGCTGCCCTCTGAGCAATATGCCTGAATTGTACAACAAACTGCAAGGCTTTAAAGAGAACAACAAACACAACACCCTTGGCTGACTGTTCTAAGAAAACTAAATTGAAAAAAAAAAAAAAGATCAAACAAGTCATGCACTGAGCTGGCCTTCATGTCCCACAAGGAGCAGATTCTCCTGAAGGCACTACTGAGACAGGAGAATAGTGAAGACGTGATTGGGCACAATCAACAGGACTTCACCAAGGGCAAGTCCTGCCTGACAAATCTGGTGGCTTTCTATGAACAGGTCACAACATCAATGGATATGGGGCGAGCAACTGATTTCATTTACCTGGACCTGAGCAAAGCCTTTGACACTGTCCCGTACCACATTCTGGTCTCCAAGCTGGTGGACCATGGCTTTGATGGGTGGACCACTACATGGGTAAGGAACTGGCTTGATGGCTGCACCCAGAGAGTGGTTGTCAATGGATCGATGTCCGAGTTGAGGCCAGTGACAAGTGGTGTCCCTCGGGGATCAGTCCTGGGACCAGTCTTGTTCAACATCTTTGTCGGTGACGTGGACAAAGGCATTGAGTGAACCCTCAGCAAGTTTGCTGATGACACCAAGCTGTGTGGCACTGCAGACATGCTGGAGGGAAGGGATGCCATCCAGAGGGACTTGGACAGGCTGGAGAGGTGGGCACAGGCCAACCTCATGACGTTCAACAAGATTATGTGTAAGGTCCTGCATCTGGGTTGAGGCAATGCTAAGTACAAATACAGGCTGGGCAGCAACTAGCTGGAGAGTAGCCTTGAGGAGAGGGAGTTGGGGGTGCTTGTGGACCAAAAGCTCAGCATGAGCCAGCAGTGTGCACTTGCGGCCCAGAAGGCAAACCAGATGCTGGACTGCATCAGGAGAAGTGTGGCCAGCAGGTCGAGGGAGCTGATTGTCCCCCTCCACTCCGCTCTGGAGAGACCCCACCTGGAGCACTGCGTCCAGTTCTGGAGCCCTTATTACAAGAAGGATGTGGATGTGCTGGAGCGAGTGCAGGGGAGGGCCACAAGGATGATCAGAGGGCTGGAGCACTTGTCCTATGAGGCCAGACGGAGAGGGTTGGGGCTGTTGAGTCTGGAGAAGAGGAGGCTCCCAGGTGACCTTCTTGTGGCCTTCCAGTATCTGAGAGGGGCCTACAAAAAGGCTGGGGAGGGACTATTTAGGATGGTGCGTAGTGACAGGACTAGGGGCAATGGAGCAAAGCTGGAGATGGGTAGATTTAGAGTGGATGTGAGGAGGAAGTTCTTTACTGTGAGAGTGGTGAAAGCCTGGAATGGGTTGCCTAGGCAGATGGTTGTGGCCCCATCCCTGGAGGTGTTTAAGGCCAGGCCGGATGGGGCTCTGGCCAGCCTTGTCTAGGTGGGGTGTCCCTGCCCATGGTAGGGGAGTTGGAACTGGATGATGGTTCCCTCCAACCCTGAGTGATTCTGATTCCATGGCTTCTCCAGTGAAGTGAGCCTGCTCTGGCAGGGGGATTGGACTAGATGATCTTTTGAGGTCCCTTCCAATCCCTGATGATTCTATGATTCGATGATAACATTGATGAGCTCTCAAGGATCATTATTTATTCTGCAGTAACTCCACACAAAGGTTCCTAACAGCAGCCACTGCATTCCTTTATTCACAGTGTAAATGTTGTGTGTAAATGCTTGTAAAACTTTATGAGCTCCATTGCCTCTAAGCACTTACAAGTCAGGTATGATTAGTAAATCATGCATGTGCACCATGTCTCATGTCCCTCCTTAAGCTGCCAAGGCAATATTCCACTTAGTTCATGTCACATCACAGGCAACCAGCTCCTCTGTACTGCCTGAGCACAGGTATGTTAGGGCTCGGTTTTCTGGTGGCTAACTTTAAAAGACACAAGTACCCTCGTAATGGAGCTGTGTCAGATTTAATTAACCGCACTTTTCTCACCCGCACATGGTCCACCAGCTGTTGCCTTCAATTCCCACACCCCTTGCCTTGCTTATTGATGCTGCCAAGAACCCATACCTTCAGCAATAATTTCTTTATCTTTATTTGACCTCGATGAGACTTCTATAGTCTCATGTAAAGCTCATGTAAAGCAGCAGCCTGGTTCTACTCAATCTTCGGGAGAGTTTCCGCTAGGTGGCACCGGATATCTGACATCCTCCACTCCACCCTGCACATGAATGTCACTTGCTTTGTGCCAGGACTTTCTCCCCCTTTTTTTTGCAGCATTTCCAAATACTGAGCTCATCGGTTTAAATAACTGCAAAAACAAATGGTTCCTGGGATATTTTTTTTTTTGCCTGTCCTTACAGTGCTGTGTGGATCTGAGCCAAAAGACAAGCTACACTTTTTCACAGACAAAAAGATCCACTTTCAACATCATTTCTACAGTTAGTTCAAGAACCTGACTGGTAGAACCATTAATTACTTCCTTCAGAACCATCTTCATGCAACAAGTCCTCAGTAGTTCTTTACTTTGTCACCCTCACTCACCTGTGCATGCATAATAAACTGCAAGAAGTCCTGTTCAGGTGAGATAGACTGTTGAGCTGGAGAAACAGGGAAAGCTGTGAGGAAAACTGATGAGACAATGACCAAGAGCTGCCAGCAGACATTTAGCTTCTGGGACTGGAACTCAGACAGGAACTGAATCAGGCGAAGTGTGGCTCAATGAGGTTTTGATAGCGAATAAAACAAAAAAGAATTCTCTCAAAGCAGTGAAAAGTAATTCCTCACCAATAGGATTGACGTAATTTTGGGGTATCTTGGACATAAAATACCCACGCTGCACACAGATAAATGATTGAAAACACAACAAAGAGCTGTACTTGTATCAGTGAAATGAAGACAAGGTTTGCAGACCTGGCAATCAGGTTCATCACCTAGAATCATCACAGCTGGAAAGGACTTCCAGGATCATAAAGTCCAGCCCTCATCTCAACATCTCCTTAACCCCTAGATCATGGCTTCAAGTGCTAGATCTACTAGTTTTTTAAACACCTCCAGGAATGATGGACTCCAACACCTCCCTGGGCAGCCTGTTCCAGTGCACAATCACTATCTCAGTAAAATCCAATCTAAACCTCCCCGACATAACTTGAGGCCATTTCCTCTCATTCTATCATGAGTAATTTGAGAGAAGAGACCAGCACCAGCCTCACAACAACCTCCTCCTAAGTAGTTATAGAGAGCAATAAGGTTTCATCAGCCTCCTCATCTCTAAACTACCTAACCCCAGGTCCCTCAGCCACTCTTCACTGGGCCTGTTTTCCAGACCTCTTACCAGCTTCACTGCCCTTCTCTGGAACTGCTCCAGTAATTCAATGTCCTTCACCTGTGACACCCATAACTGGACACTGAAGTACAGATAGACTGCTTTTCCCTCATCCAAGAGGTGGGTCACCTGATTGTAGAATGAGATCTGGTTGGTTAAAAAGGACTTGCCTTTCATGAACCCATGTTGGCTGTGACTGATCCTCTTCTTGTCCCTGGATAGGGACATCTCCCACTAGACCAGGTGTGTTCCATTCACATGCATCAAGCCATCTGCACACCAGGACTATGTTAATCCTACAGCAGTTCATGTGGCAAAGAATTCTCAAATTCTTCATGGCATGTGAGTAGAACAAATACTCACACAAAAGTAAATCTTAAATAAAGAAACAACCACAAAAATCCTTGCACAATCAAGCCCTGAAGAACTGTGCAGGGGGGAAATTGAGAAAATTAATTTTTTTGAAACACAACAAATAGATTGAGTTTTCCCTTTAATTAGGGACTTTTCTCTATAGAATGCTCAGTTTGTTCCTCAATACCCTTTTACAAACAGCCCTGGGCACTGCAAATGGGTAGGTAAGTGTTTCAAGTTCTACCAAGTTCAACAGTGACACTTGAGACACAAAATCTTACAAATGTTTCAGGACAAGTGCTTAAGATTTTTCTGATAGGTCTTCCTCAAATTCAGCTGTTTTCTTCACTCCTCTATCCTCTTTTATGTTCCCAAACAAATCTGAAAAATTCCTAAAGCACTTCCAAGATTAACAATTGGGGCAGCAAGTCATGTTTTGTGAGAGAAGCCTGCACTCACTTTCCTGGTGTATAAGAGCTGCATAAACGTTAGAAATAAGTAAACTACAATCCAGGGACAGCCCTATAACTGACTGGAAAAACAGTTTCTATTTCTGAGTCTGATGTGCCAAGATAACATCACTAACAGTGACAGCAGCACCATGAAGATGAAAATGAAGGTGAATATGGTGGGCAAAGTCCTGAGTTCATTTTAATCTCATTTAAAGTTATTTATCAACATTTCTTTAGATTTTCTACATAAACTCCTGAGTGCTTGTTTTCTCAAATTAACTCTACAAAGTAAACAGTTCTTTCCAAGCTCTGCTTACAGGACTTTTTTCAGATCCTTTAAAACTCACAAAGACATCACAGATACAAACATGAATAATATTTAAATTAATTCATCAGTCACTGCCTTATCGTGAAACACCATGATAATCTAAATAACTATGAAGAAGAGATTTCTCTTTCCTGGAAGGCCAGACAGTTTTACACCTGTTGGATATCAGGCCTCTGGAAAATCAAATCCCTATGAAAAAATAGTCAAGTTGGACAAGACTGGAAAAAGCAGGGGATGGAACAATTCAAACCTCATCATTGACCTATTTACTCCTCCATCTGCCATGGCCTCCAGTCTGGACAGCCCAGTGGGAAACGTACCAGGAAAATGTGATCACTGGGGATTATTCTACCTATGAAAAAAAAAACCAACTATATTCCCAAGTTCAACATTCTCCTGTATCTCATAAAATTTGGAATGCAGCTGGTCTCTTCTGAAACAGTAAAATGGGAAGTCCCATATCCCTTGCAGAATTTTTCAGTTAGGACACATTGGGATTCTCCAATATCTGCCCAGTGGAAAAACCACCACAAAAAACCACCATGCTCCTGTGTCCAAGCTGTTCTAATATGTGCATGCTGCTCCCCCAGGAGTTAAATTTTACTCTTGTTCCCACCTCGCTGCAGGCACAGCCCAGTGTCTTTTACGGGTTCACACGTTACTGCTGTTTGCATTTCGCTTCATGGTTCAGATTGATCTCTAATATAAACAAAACGCACAGAAGCAAAACTCGAACAGATCCCTGTCTCAGAGCACTTCTGTTCTATGTAAATAGCACGCTGTTAGCTAAGTGCTTAGAGGCTCAAAAATCCAGACCCTTAATCGTAAATATCCAGATTATCACTAGCACCTGAATATTATTTTCCTTGTGCACAATGACAACGCTCAGCACCATGGGAGTTTCCAATCACAAAGTGGATCATCTCACCATTATTTAAAGCTTTTTCATGACCCAACATGGTATTTAAATTATTTGGTATCCTAATATTTCAGTGTTTCAGTTTTTATGGTAGCTGCCATGTTAAGAACAATGGAGCAGGTAATGGTACGACAAAGATTTTCTGGATTACGCCAGATTCTGAACAAATTCCAGTGTCTTAGACGTTTTTCTGCCTTGACAGGCAACTAATAGCTCCAGCACAGGAGTCCTGCTCCCTCAAAGTTCCTCTGTGGTGACTGTACAATGCTATAACACATGGCTGATCCAAGTGTGTCCTGTAAGTGTCGGGAAGCATCAGAAACAAAACATTCAAAGGCAGAGTGTGGCCTCCTAGTAACCACATTTTCTCACTTTGTTGTGGAATGCTAGTTAAATTATTCTATGAACCTACACAGAATTTTCTTACCAGTGTTTTATCCTCATTCCTGCCACAAATGCTGAGGTATTTAGAAAAATGTATCTTTGCATCCATCCATGAGGTACAAGCCAGTCACCATCTGCTGTTCTCCAGCCAGAACTGAGGCACCAGAAAACAAAAGTTGAAGCTGTGTTGAGCGTCCAGGTTGGGATATTTTATGTTTGATAGGATGTTTTTCCAGAATAACAGCTCAAAACACAGCCCTCCTTGTCCTCATCTCAAATTAGGACATCAGTAAACAGAGTTCAACTGATTACTTAAGCTGGACACTCTGATTCAGCAGCTGGTAGGTCAGCTATGAAAAGCCTGACTTGCTCTAATGTCAAAAACTGTGACCTCAGGCAAGGATAAATTTGATTTTTGATCTCTTCAAGCACAGCTTTTTTATTCCTTCAGCTTCTGACCACTGATAAATGACACTGAGTGTTAAAAACAATCTTCATACACATTAATAAGCTTCAGCCACTGACAGAAAGGTCATTCTTGCCTGAACATCTGTGGTTGGAATGCACTTCAGAGCTGAAGAGGTAGTAACATTTGCCTTGCCAGTACATTCCTTAACTTCTGGCAATCAAACCAAATGTGACTTGTGTGGGACAACCTCCACTCTGGATCCCCAATATATTGATTGGTGGGATTGAAAAAAAAATTAAATCATTAGAAAACCGAACAACCCCTGCTTAACAGTTAAACCCCCTGTTTAACTGTTGTGTACTTTGTACAATTCTGGAAAAACTCAAAGTGGTTCAGTGATCATTTCCCTTTGAAATGGGTGTCCCTAGTGACAAAGTAATCCCAGAATCAAGCTTATTAAGAGTGATAGTGAAAAAAATGAAAGAAAATACAGGCAAATGAAGGAAGCAAAGTCCCACGTAGTTCTGTGATGTCCGAACTGAGGACTGGCTTCTCTTGTGGTTGATGTGAGAATCCACGTCCCAAATAAATAGAGTATTTCTAACATCTCTCCCCTGAACAGGTTCTGTTGTCCACCGCAGTTTGAGCTCACGTAGCTTCTCCTTCTGTTAAGAAACTTGTGGAATTATACCATACAGACTGTTCCTCTGATTTCTCAAAACTTACAGGAAATTCATTTTGCTCAATATTTTTACAAGCCAATTAAGTTTGTCTGAAATTGGACAATGTGTTGGCTAATGGCTCATGCTTGCACGGCACAAATTGACAGACACTTTGACTGCACAAGCCTCATTTGCTTGAGAAATTAGGCCAAAGACAATAAATCCATGTGTACAAATACCTGCCTGCTGCAGCCTTCCCACAGCATAGCAGAGTTCTGAAAGCACTTATGCCCCGTCTCTTCTGATTATACCCGTAACTTAGCGATTACTCAAAGTAACATTCCTCTACTAGCAACTAAGTTAATGTTTTTCACAGAATCACAGAACATTAGGGATTGGAAGGGACCTCAAAAAATCACTCAGTCCAATCCCCCTGCCACAGCAGGATCACCTAGACCAAGTCACAAAGGAAGGAGGAGATTCCACAACTCCCCTGGGCATCCTGTTCCGGTGCTCCGTTATCCTCACTGTGAAGAAGTTCCTGCTGATATTTATATGGAACCTCCTATGTTCCAGCTTACAACCACTGCCCCTAGTCCTATCACTAGATGACACTGAGAAGAGCCTGGCTCCATCCTCCTGACACCCACCCTCACATATTTATAGACATTAATGAGGTCACCCCTCAGTCTCCTCTTCTCCAAGCTAAAGAGACCCAGCTCCCTCAGCCTCTCCTCATAAGGGAGGTGCTCTACCTCCTTCATCATCCTCGCTGCCCTATGCTGGACTCCCTCCAGCAGCTTCACACACATCTCTCTTGAACTGAGGAGCCCAGAACTGGACACAATACTCCAGGTGTGGTCTCACCAGGGCAGAGTAGAGGGGGAGAAGAACCTCTCTTGATCTGCTAAGCACTACACCTCAGATTGACCCCAGGATGCTGTTGGCCCTCTTGGCCACAAGAGCACACTGCTGGCTCATAGTCATCCTGCTGTCCACCAGGGCCCCCAGGTCCCTTTCTCCTAAACTACTCTCCAACAGGTCAGTCCCCAACCTATACTGGTACCTGGGGTGGTTCTTGCCCAGATGCAAGACTTCATTTTAACATATTCCCATCTCTTTTAGATCCAAATCTTTCTATTTTGAGACTTACAATTCAAATTTGCCTAACAGCTTCACGTAATAGTCCCTTGCTCCCAACAACTTTCTCATTTTTGCTCTAAGTGGTTCATGAAGAATCATAATTTACATGAGCTGATGAGCTGTATCACTACCTATTGCTGAATGTAAGTAGTATTTGATTAAGCAAAAGGACTTTGTTTTTTTGTCAGCAAATAAAACATATTTCCAGCATAATCACTTAAATGTATTTGGAACAAGTATTAAATAAAAATATCAGTTCAGTGTCCTCTAAATTTTATGGTGTTTGTTCATAATAACAGTAACATCGAATCACCATGTTCAGATGAAGTTGTTCTTTAGCCAGTTGTTAATAGTAGTTACTGGTGTATGAAGAATATCTGAGTAACAACTTTTTAAGCCTCTTTGATGCAGTTTTTCTTGTAAGGGCAGAATAATGCCCCTGAAAACCAGAGATTGGTGAGTTAGACATATTTAGAAAAATTATTTGTGAGTAAGTCTCTCATTTTTATTTTTACATATTATTAACTTCTAGTTCAGCTTCGGCATTGGTTGTTGAGTTTTTTACCCTATAATAAGATGCACTCATTAAGAGAATTCTAATCACTTTGTTAAATTATGCTGATAACGGACAACTCCCATGAGACCTGTCTCACGTTTTCATGCACACCAGTAGCTCTCTAGGAAGCTCTTACGAAGAAATTCCTCCCTGGGAGTCTGGTGAGGCACTGGAACAGGTTGGCCACGGAGGTTGTTTCCGCGCCATCCCCGGAAGCGCTCAAGGCCTGGTCGGTTGGGGCTCTTGGCAACCTAGTCTAGTAAGAAGTGTCCGTGGCCCTGGCGGAAGGGTGGGACAGGATGATCTCTGAGGTCACGTCCAACCTAAACCACGCAGTGATTCCACAATTTGTGAGCAGGGCATCCGCAGTCACACTCTATGCTTCAGATTCACCATTCAGTTCTCCTGTTGGGTTAGGCAAAGGCACTCAACGCCGAAGGCCATGCAGTATCTCTGGGCTGAGCCGGCACCCGAAACCACCTTAGGTCAACGACCCATGGAGAAAAATAATTAATCTGATAATGACTGTAAATAAATCAGGTGCTCGGCTGTGACAACAGGCTCTTAGGGGCTCTGGCCTCTCAGAAGATGTCCCGAGCCTCATAACCACGGTGCCTAGCGTTGCAGCCCCCAGGCCCCGGTGCCCTGTAAGGACGAGGCGTGCGGACGAGGGCGATCGGCGGGAAGCGAAGGCCTCGGCGGTGCAGACGGACGCGTCGGGCGCCCAATGCGCTCCGGTTCCCCCGCCCCGCAGGGAGGGCAGAGCCCCGCGGCCCGGCCCAATGAGGCCGCGGCACTTCCTCCGGGACCCCGCGGCGCGGAGCTGCGGCCGAGCGGTGTTGACACGTCGGTGCGGGGTTGGCGGAGCCGCCTTTGTCCTGTGCGGCGGCTGCGGCGGCAGGGCCGGGCTGTGGCGAGTAGGAGCCGCCCCGCCTGTAGCCAGCAGAGCCCAGGTCGGGCCACGGGAGCCCCGGGCCGCAGCATGTGGCTGGGACCGTCCTGTGCACGGTCCCCGCGGCTGAGGGACGCCGCGGCGGTGCCGCGGGTCTGAAGCCGCTCGGCCCGTCCCCTCCTCCTGTCGTTCCTTCCTCCGCCTCCTCCTGCTCCTCCTCCAGGGGCCTCCGATGTGGCCGCCTCCCTGCGCTCGCTGCTGAGCCGTGAGGGGCGGGGGGGGGGGGCCCGGGACACCCCGGCGAGGCCATGGGCAACGGGATGTGCTCCCGAAAGCAGAAGCGGATTTTCCAGAGCCTCCTGCTGCTGACCGTGGCGTTCGGCTTCCTCTACGGGGCGATGCTCTACTACGAGCTCCAGGGCCAGCTAAGGAGGGCTGAGGCCACGGCGCTCAAGTACCAGCAGCACCAAGAGTCGCTCTCAGCTCAGTTACAAGGTACCGACTCGGCAGAAGCCTCTTCCCCGAGGCTTCCTGCCCTCCTTCTTCTCCTCCTCCTCCTCCTCTGGAGAAGTCTGGCCTCCAGCTGTCCAACCTCTCACAAAGTTTTTTGCTCCTTATGTGCTTCTCCCTCCCCAGCCCGTGGGTTTGGTGTCCAACCATGGGCAGGGTCAGTGTGGAGTTTGGTCATGCGTTGAGACCTCTTGCTCCCACTCGGTTTATAGAGTGACTCTTATTCCTAAAGGAGTGCACGTCACCGTGCAGTTCCTGATGTGAATGGAAAAGGCATAGTGCCTGCTGCTCATCTGACAGTACAGACCACGTCCAGGTCTGGGAATTTGGAAGCTTCTGTGTTGTCTTAGCACGATTAATTTTATGGTGCTGAGAGAACAGTCTGCTCTAAAAATGCAAGTTCCCTGGCCAGCATAAACCTCCAAGAGGGAGGAGAGGTGTATTCTAATAAGGCACTTGATTAAGGGGTAGTTTGAAAGTAAAGTTCAAGTAAGTTATTTGGACCAGGATGTTCTGTTACTTTTGGAATAGTTTCAAATTTCTTGGCTTAAAGCTGACACATAAATATGGATCCTTGTGTATCTTGGTTTAAGGATGTGCCAAAATTGAGTGCCCTGTATGTGAAGATGTAAAAAATGCCAGTGTCCGACATCTACACGTCCAGAAGGGAGATGTAAAGCCGCAGATAGACATGTGAAACATCAGTAGTGTTCTAGGAAGTGTAAGACCGTAGTGCCTCTGTCATTGCCAGGTGCAGGGTTACTAAGTTGGCCTATGCAAAGTTCAGAGCCAACTTTCAAAGCCCTTTTGAAAGAATTTTATTTCTGAAAGCTGTATAAAACATTAATAAGGGTAGTATGACCTAGCAGCTGTCACAGTACTTGACTACAGGGCAACCTTCAACTGTGCTTTATCATAAAGCCAATGCGTAGAAACACAAAGTTTTTATGCAGAGAGTGCAAAACTGGGATTATGCTGTTAGATTTGTACAGTGATTTCTTTCTTCAGTAGGTTTAGCTACAAACTAAGGCCATTAGTATTTTGATTTCGGGCTGTTTCCATGTAGCACTGTGGAAAATTTTGACAGAAACCTTCATTTTAGTAACAAAAAAGGTATAAATGCTTGGCTGGGAGATGGGTATGTGGCAGAGGGCTAAAGGCTGCTTTTGCTAGTCTGTCTATTTGCCAGCAGCATTTAAAGAGGACACAGGAGCATCTTGTTCTCAAGCTAAAATTCAGCGAGTCACCGTTTTAAGTTTTCTGGAGCATGCAACAAATTAGCTTAACACAGAGGAGAGATTCTCTTGATCATATATATTGGGTTTGGACTGTTAGTTTAAACTTTTCGTGTCTTAAACATTTGAGTAGCCGTCATCTGTCCAAGTAAGTTCATAGAAGCAGCAGGCAACAAGTAGCTGATAAATGTGATGACAATGCTGTGTTTTATGTAAGGAGTCTGACTTGTTGCAGTCTAACAATGAATAACATGAAATACAGACCAGAGTCTGAGCACATTAATGCGTTTGATTATCAATTCAATTAACTCGCATAGTTCTGGGACCCCTGCCATGATATCAAGCCTGTTATGCAGGAGACTTTATCTATGCCTAAGTATGATAGCAGTAAACCTTGTTTAAAAAAATAATTGCTAGCAATTAAGACACAGAATAAAAGGAAAAATACAATGTGACAGTAACACTGTTTTCCTGTAGTATGGCAAGAGCTAATACACCTATGTTACCTTTATATCTACGCCTAAAGTAAATGGAAGTTTCATGCCTAAGGACCTCAGAGGGTTTGAGCCTAGTGAGCCAGAAATAAACTTGTATACCTTGTCTTTCCTGGTACATCTAATGACTCTTTCTGGGGTAGTTGTCCCTGTGTGTTCACTTGGATATTTGCAGCAGGAGATTATTAGCAAGGAAATCTTAGAGAATTCAGAACCTGTGCCAGACTTGCCTGGAGATACGCAGGCACCACGTAAACTGGTGATGCATACCACCAAAACCATTTCTGTCCCGTCCTACTTAACTCCCATGTGGAAAAACAGGAAGGAGTTTTCGTCAGTATAGACTTTGAAACAACATAATCTGCTGTCAGAAAATCCTGTGTTTGCCGATGCAGTATCTAACTGCACTTTGAACTTTTTATTTTAAATGGCCTAGATTTTAAATCTGTAACGTTTCCATTGCCAAACAACAAACCTTAAAGAGTATCTAGGCTACATCTTTTTTCTGTCCTGAACAACAAGAGAGATTATTCTTTGAGTTTGTTTGTGAGAACTGTATACCACTACTGAAGCAGTGCAACTTACCTCTTCCTTGTGGCTTGAAGTCTCCTGGAGCTCTCTGAAATCTTTTAAACAGGAGCCAGTTAAAGGTATCAACAACAGTGATACCTTAGTGTGTTTACAGCTCTCTTCTGAGTGGTTTAATAAGACTTTAAAGCTCATTGCAGGCTGAAGATAGAACTGAACTTTGGACTTGTAGTTCCTGAACTATCGTTTCATCAGTAGGCCTTTGTTTTGACTTTAAGAATAAAGAAGTAAAAAGCAAAGAAGGGCAACTTGTTAAATTTGTCTTGTTGAGGATCCCGGGGCTCTCTTGTGCTGGGCTGGCTGTGCTCCTGGAAGGCAACTGGATTGAAAAATGTTGAATGACAGGGAAATATCACCCATTTTCTGAATTGAGGTTGGGTTTGGTTGTGACTGCTGGTGCCTATTAATTCAGTTGCTTTCCTGCCTGTCCACAGAAGGACATTGTTGGGTTGTCTGGGTGAAACTTGAGTCAGTTTGTGAAATGCTTAGGGGTTACAGGCAACTCCTAAGTTTTTGTATAAGGTCCCTTTTTTGGACCTGAATGACTCTCGTCTGGCCAAAATCTTGATCTTTACAAGATCTTCAAATTGTGATCTTGTAGACACAACCCTGATAGTCCCCTCTAATGTTTTTCTTTCTCTGCACAATTTTTTACAGTTTTCATCTATGTTGCTAACAAGAACCTTGTTTTTAATACCTGCCAGTTCTTCATGCCTGAGTGAGCAGCGTTTCTGTTTTCTTAGGTATTTTTCTTTTCCATTGCTTTGTTTTGCCCAAAAGTGGCACCTGAAGCAGCTTAAATCTTCTGGGAAGATGACTGTCTCCTCTGTCAAGGCAGAATGTAGAAACCACTGAAAAGTGGTGCTGGAAGAGGTCTCAGAATTGTTTAACACATCCACCTGATCTGGGGAGTGCTGCAGGTGACTGTTATTGTAGGGAGTTTTGTTTTTTCTGGGATTTGTTGCCTCAGCTACTTAGGTGAGGAGTATTTGTGACTTCTGAAATAAGATCAGGGTGGCAAACTTGTTGAGCACTGTAAGAGAAGCTGTAGAGGCTTGAGATCTTAGGCTCACCCGCTTTAGACAGTGCATGTAGAAGATTTTGTATTTGAAAGGTAAACTTCAACCAGAAAAGTATCACACTTTGGTACTTGTATCTCTCTGACAAAGTTCTGGTGGGCATGGAGAAATTAGTGCTGCTTTTGTACCCCATAGCAGGAACGCTAGCAGAAAAATTTAGAGATGAGACAAAATCTAGTGGCTGCTAAGAAAAACTGAAGTCACTGTTACCTGAAAGGTTTTTTATAGATAAGCAGATCTGCCCAGTAAGCTGCTTGTTTTTAAATCTCATTCTCTGAGCATTATATCTTGGAAACATGAAGATAATCTTATTTAGTATTTCTTGATAAAAACAAAACTTGACACTCTTTCCCTCCTACAAAGATGTGTCAAACTAAGTCTTAAACTATTGGCAATACAGGAACAGTTCAGAAACACAGTGACAGCTGTAGATGAACTTGATGGTATCTTTGCTTCAAAACTTAGTGTATCAATGAATGTTTCTTTAGCCCTTACAGCGTCTGTCTTTCTCATCCACCAAGTATTAAATAACCCCTTGAGTACTATTTTAATCTGTTTAATCTGCTTTAATCTCTAATCCTAATAACAGCCTACATTTAGTGCCTTTTACTACCTTAATTTTCCTGCTCTTTCTCTTAGAGTCTTAAGATATCTTGATGGTTTCAGGCAATCTCTGTGCAGTGAGACCATACTGTAATCTTGGCAGTGGGGAGTTTGCCCTACTCTAAACCAGGTGAGGATTTCCTCATAGCTCTCTGATGCAGCACTAGAAAGCACCAGGATTTCTTCATAATCCCAAATATGGAAAAGGTGCCAGACATTTGTTTGGTTCAGTTAACTTGGGGAGCTGAATTTGTTGCTCCTAGGTCTGTGAATTCTATGACTGGAAGATAAAGTGAGCAAACCCCGGTTACTTAATTTTTAATTTTTTTAAATTCCTGTAATTTGTGCTCATATGCCCTTTAAATCACTTCCCTTGTGGACGTACTACTTCCCAGGATACATTCCTACCCATTCTGCATCCAAGTTGGAATCTGGCCTCAAGATTCCAGAATGTGTAGTCTGTAGGAGTGCTAGGCAGCAAGAGATAAAGACTGGGTTTTTTTTCCCTGGATTTCACTATTCCCCCTCCCTGGTTTAATATTGAACCTGGTAGACTGATGTAAGATAGAGCCAGTACCCTGAAATTCTGTTCTGATGATGACGTAAGCCTTCTACAGCTTGTGAATGATTGATGTGTCTGGGCTGATGAACACTCAGGAGCTGGGAGAGGAGGAGGGAGGTGAGCTGGGCAGATGCTTTGCAGAGTTTGCATTTGTCATCTTTTGTTTATACTCCTAGAAGGCAAAGGTATGTCATCATCTAAAACATCATTAGCTTGGAGGGAGACCAGTAGAGAAGCAGAGGACGAAAGAACTACCATCGTGATCGGACATCTGTAGCTGCACACTGAGCCAGAAATGCTGTAGCCGGCAGTGTAGTTTAAGTGATACTTGGGAAGAGTCTGAGAATGATTGTGACCTTCCAGTTGTCCTGACAAAGCTGTAAAGTTAATACCTGAGACTTACATCCTCCCAGAATGGTTTGGTTAAGAATGTTGCTTTACCAAAGCCTGACCACCAAGAGTGGAATTATTTCCTGGATGAACAAAACTGCTTGAATTCTTAAGTCTTATACAGGATGTTCTAAACATGTAATATCATTGGGCAGGTCACAGGCTTGTCAGCCTCTGTGTCTGGGAGTAGCAACCTCATGAGTAAGGCTTCCACCCACTTCCAGGCTGGAGTACACATTGTAGCATCTCTTACAGAGTGTTGAGGATACTGCCAGCAATTTGTGGCTCATGTAGTTCACTTTGCTCATTTTGGAACAGGATACTTGCAGAGAAAAAGTAATTCAATCTGCCCTGCTGAAAGTCAGGTGCTGTTCTGAGGTTTGATGGTAATAAACATAAATAATGCAGGTTGTTGGAAAAAAAAGAATAATACAGAACAACTAAGTAAGGCAAAATCTTTTGTTGGGTGATTTTTCTTGTAATTTTAGGGTTCAGGGATGTGAATTTCCAGTCATGTTGGAACCTGAGGAATTTGGCACTTAAGGAATTCAGCCTGTTTGGATTTTGTTTTAACAAGAATCTTCTGAGCTGGATGCAGTTCTCATACTGTTCCTGGTGATCTAGCATAAACCAAACTACTCAAGATTTTCTATTGTTAATTAAGGAATAAAAGAAACTGCAATTACTCCACCTCTTCATCTACATTTTGTTTTTCCACCCTAAGGTATCTCAAATTAGCTTAATGTCTTTTCCTGTGACTCAAATCTCTGAGTTTGGCAGTCATTGCCAGGGCTTAATTACAGAGATGCTGAAAGGAGCTGGGCCTACTGGTATTCCCAGAGGGCAGAGGACACCGGTTATTCCTATCCACACCACCTTGCTGAATGATGCCATTTGCATTGTTGCAGTTAATTCATCATGCTCTGACACATAATTTGAGCCTCAATGGTGAACTTCTATTACCAAAAGAATAAATTATGGCTCATTAACTTAGACTATTGGTTCCCAGATGCAGTTTTTCAGAACATAACTGGAGGTGACTCCAGGTCTCCTGCATTAATGCTTGCAAGAACTAATATAAGGAAGCAGCTTTGCTCTTTTGTAAGATGATAACCATAGTTGTTGCGTCAGGTTTTGCCATATTGCAGTATGATAGAAATGCAAATGTGTATTTGAGTCCTCAACCCAAGAATTTGTTGTAAAAGACACTTAAAACAGGGTTTGTTTGTGTGTATATAGATTGTTTTTCTTCTGTCAAATTTGCATTAATTTATATGTATAGATAGATAGATTCTAACACCATGTATGCAGAAGCCTAGTGATTGTAAGTTGAAAACAAAGACTAAAACAATTTTTGAGAGAAAGAACAGACTTCTGTTTCCTGGAACTGAGCAGACCCAGATGTTCAGAGATGATGTGAGAAAGAAGCAGTTGTCTTTACAGCTCTTCTTAACTGTGTTCTTCAAAGTGATGTGAGGCATTGTGACAAAACTACCAGAATACAGAGAAGAAAAGCGTGAAAAGGGAGTGCAATTTCTTTAGGAGTAAGTCTGCAAGCCTTAAGAATTTAAGTCTAAAACCGCTATGCAGGTCTTGCTTGAACTATTTGCATTTATCATCACTTAAAAACCCCCTAATCTTTGGCATAGACAGGTGCCTAGAAAACAGTGTATGCACACTGCGATGCTGATCTGACCCAGCATGTCATAACCATGGGTGGTGCTAAAGGTTGGAAGAAATCTTCTGAGGGATGTGCTAGAAATCTTTTCTGGGATGGAAAAAGTGGTCTCTTTATGAATAAAAGTCCTATTTGGAGCCTCTTAGGGATTAGGTATTTAATTGCATTTAATGCTCCTTCTCAAAAGCTTATTTTTAGCAGCAGCTATTACAGTTTACTGCTTCAACACGACAGATACCTCCATCTATCCCAACACATCTCAATTTGTTTTTAAATCTGTTGTTTTCTGGAGGTGCTATTGACTTCTAAGAAGGGGACTACTTGAGGTCAGGTAGAGTAAAAATTGACTCCATAAATAAATGTTTACTCCAGTTTTGAAATTAATTTTCATATCACCCTGAACAGATATTTCATATCACAACTGAACAGAGGCTATAATTATTTCTTAGAAATCTAAGTGTATGTTCCTGAGTCAAACTACATTTATGTGGTTTGCAAAACTGAGGGTTTGCTAACCATGTGAATTTTCCTATATGCTTATCTGAACTCCCCACACATTCCAGAACTTTTTGAAGTTCTCGTGATTCCTTCTGATGCCTTGTCTATCAAGCTTGTTATCAGGCTTTGCACCGTTGTTGTAGGAAAAAAACCATTGAGAGACAGCAGGTTTCATATAAAGCATCATTTTTGATCTGGATAAGACACCAAGCACTGAGCTGGAGTTTACAGAGCCAGAAGCAGGAGTCCTGCAGCTTTAGTTCTGGAGTCAGCTGTGAGCTTTAATGGATTCCCAACACTCAGTGCCCTGTCAGCTACCAGGACGCAGGTAATTCCCAAACTCTTCTTTGGTTTCTCATTTATATTCCAGCTTACCCAGAAAAAAATTGTAGTGTGTCAAGAAACTGTAATATAAAAATGCGTGTAGGGAATTCTCTCTTACCCATGGGAAGACCTACTCAGCCAGCCACCCACAGTCCAGGAGGTTCCTTCAGTGCATTGGTGACAATTTCCTGATGCAAATGATGGAAGAGCCCACTAGGAGGGGAGCACTGCTGGATCTTGTTCTCACCAACAAGGTACTCGCCCTGGTTGAAGCAGTGAAGGTTGAGGGCAGCCTTGGGTGCAGTCACCATGAGATGGTGGAGTTCAGGGTCTTGTGTGGTAGGAACAGAATACCTAGCAGAATCACAACCCTGGACTTCAGGAGGGCCAACTTTGGCCTTTTCAAACAATTGCTAGGGGAAATCCCATGGGACAGGGTACTGGCAGGCAAAGGAGCCCAAGACAGCTGGTTAATACTCAAAGACTACTTTCTTGAAGCAAAAGAAAAGAGCATTCCAACAGGAAAGAAGTCAAGGAAGGGAGCCAGAAGACCTGCAGGGAGCTGCTGGGCAAACTCAAGAAGAAGAAGAAAGCTTATAGGTCATGGAAGGAGAGGATGGCCACTTAAAAGGCTCTAGTGAGAGGATGAAGGAATGCAACTATGAGAGCCAAGGTCTCCTTGGAATTAGACTTTGCAGGAGAGGTCAAGGGCAACAAAAAGGGCTTCTTCAAATACATTGCAGGTAAAACTAAACCTAGAGCCAATGTAGGCCCCTTGCTGAATGACGCGGGTGTCCTGGAAACAGAGGATACAGAGAAAGCAGAGATACTGATCTTCTTTGCCTTGGTCTATACTTCTAAGGGTTGTCCTGATATCAAATGCTGGACTGCTGAGACTCCAGAGGAAGTAGAGGCAAGAGAAGAGCCTGCCTTGGTTGATGAGGACTGGGTTAGGGATAAGTTGAGCAAACTGGATGTGCACAAATCCATGGGCCCAGATGGGATGCACCCACTCGTACTAAGGGAGATGGCAGCAGTCATTGCTAAGCCACTCTTCATCATATTTTCCAAGTCATGGGAATCAGGAGAGGTGCCTAGAGACTGGAGGGTAGCAAATGTCACTCCACTCTTCAAAAAGGGAAAGAAGGAGGACCCAGGTAACTCTAGACTGGTCAGCCTCACCTCCATCCCAGGAAAGGTGATGGAACAATTTGTTCTAGAGGCTGTCTCCAGACACATCAAGGACAGGAGGGTCATTAGGGACAGTCATCATGGCTTTACAAAGGGAAAGTTGTGCTTTTCCAACCTGATGTGGTCTATCTTGACTTCAGTAAGGCATTTGACACAGTCTCTCACAGCATGCTCACAGCCAAACTGAGGCAGTGTGGCTTAGATTTTCGGGTAGTGAGGTGGATTGTAAACTGGCTACAGGGTAGAAGTCAGAGAGTGGTGGTCAATGGGACAGAGTCTAGTTGGGAGGCCTGTATGTAGTGGAGTGCCCCAGGGATGGGTGCTGGGACCGGTCCTGTTCAATCTATTAACTGATGACTTGGATGATGGATTGGCATGCACTGTCAGCAAGTTTGCTGATGACACAAAGCTGGGTGGTGTCGCCGACACCCCAGCAGACTGTGCTGCTATTCAGGAAGACCTGGACAGGCTGGAGAGCTCGGCAGAGAGAAATGTAATGAAGTATAAGAAGGGTAAGTGCAGAGTCTTTCATCTGGGCAAGAACCACCCCAGGTACCAGTATAGGCTGGGGACTGACCTGTTGGAGAGTAATTTAGGAGAAAGGGACCTTGGGGTCCTGGTGGACAGTAGAATGACCATGAGCCAGCAATGTGCTCTTGTGGCCAAGAGGGCCAACAGCATCCTGGGGTCAATCTGAAGTGTAGTGCTTAGCAGATCAAGAGAGGTTTCTTCCCCCCTCTACTCTGCCCTGGTGAGACCACACCTGGAGTATTGTGTCCAGTTCTGGGCTCCTCAGTTCAAGAGGGATGTGTGTGAAGCTGCTGGAGGGAGTCCAGCGTAGGGCAGCAAGGATGATGAAGGAGGTAGAGCACCTCCCTTATGAGGAGAGGCTGAGGGAGCTGGGTCTCTTTAGCTTGGAGAAGAGGAGACTGAGGGGTGACCTCATTAATGTCTATAAATATGTGAGGGTGGGTGTCAGGAGGATGGAGCCAGGCTCTTCTCAGTGTCATCTAGTGATAGGACTAGGGGCAGTGGTTGTAAGCTGGAAACGTAGGCGGTTCCATATAAATATCAGCAGGAACTTCTTCACAGTGAGAATAACGGAGCACTGGAACAGGATGCCCAGGGAGGTTATGAAGTCTCCTTCACTGGAGATGTTCAAGGCCCGCCTGGATGTGTTCCTGTGTGACTTGGTCTAGGTGATCCTGCTGTGTCAGGGGGATTGGACTAGATGATCTTTCAAGGTCCCTTCCAATCCCTTAATGATTCTATGATTATCTATTTCAAGGCTAAACTTTGATGTAAATGCAGGCACTTGATCAGTCTCCATCAACAGCAGCAGTGGTGCATCTTGTCTGGAAGTGTTCAAGGCCAGTGTGGATGGGGCTCTGGGTAACCTAGTTTTGTGAGAGGTCTCCCTGCCCATGGCAGAGGGTTGGAGCTGGATGATATCTGACGTCCTTGCCAACCTAAACCATTCTGTGATTCATTCCCGTAGAACCCCTCTGCACTGGGAGCATGCTGCGGTGGGATGTCACTCTGGTGTACAGTGAAGTGAGTGCACTAAACCAGTCAGCCATGACTCTCCATAATTTTCTCAAATCGCATTTTCCAGTTCTAGTTTCTTACTGGAGTTTTGGCTGCGTGAGCGGAACAGGGTTATTTTAACTGATTGGTTATTTTTGGTGCAGGATCTTTGAAAGCAGTAGATACTACATGTTACCCTTTTGTGAAAGAAAGCAGTGGTGGGTTTATGACAGACACTACAAAACCCCTGAACATGAAGATGCAGATATTAAATGCAAACTTCTTTCTTAAAATTATTAATGCTCTGAGCAACATAAATGACTAGGGAATTAAGTCAAAGCCATGTATGCAAAATTGTTCCATAATTAACCTAGAAAAATGTTTGTTTTTCACCCACAATCCATTTCATGTTGTCTTGGTTTGTGTTTCTTGTCCTTTTTGTATAAATTCAAACCAGAAAACTTCAAGGGCATAAAATATGAAACAGCTTGAATACATTGCAAATACATGTTTTCTGTCATATTCGGGTTTGGTGCTGTACTTAATCTGCAGTTTTCCATGTCTTTATTGTAAGAAAATATCTGTTGTTTCTTGGATGTTTGCAGTGTCTGTTTATGAGAAGATTATCAGTAGTAAAATAGTGGATGCCCTTGTCTGAATCCAGATTCCCTGACTTAATCAAAAAGCTTGGGGAACAGGTCTAGCTTTGTTAATAATGTTAGTATCAGATGAATCAATAAGTGTGTTCTGAGATGAAAATTTTAATTACCGTACTGGCAAATCTATCCTACATCCCATGTTGCAGGGGTTCTTCCTTGGCTCATGGAAATGCTTTACTCGTGGTTTGCATGGATTCACATTTTGAACTGTTCTATTTGGAAATAAACTGTATTTTTATAACAAGTCTCTGTTCTGCAGACGTTCATGGTGTTTATAGAGAAGTGCCAGTTTGGCTCAGCACATACTGTTCAACTCTGCCACAGTCCAGGAGAAAATAACGTTGAGTATTGCCAAGACTACCAAAATCTGCTGGTTTTAAATGAAAGGTTGTTACCATAAGCTTGGAGAAAGATTACAGAATTCCATCAGTAATGTTGGAATCAATAAAATGTTTTGCATTGTGTGTATTTAAATCCCAGCATAAGCCGAATTTTGCAGTATGTCAGGTGGTAGGAGCTGGGCTGTTTCAGACTCTGAAACCATTCTTCTCAGACTAAAATACTAATGTAACATAGTTGCAAAATTGCTGATAATGTAAAATAGGAAACAGTTTTTTAAAACATACAATAAAGGCTCATTTTGCTTAATAATAACTGCGTAGGGGTGCAGAGAAAAGATAAGAGAAAGCACTGTGACTGTTAAATAAGCTGGTTTTCATCCCATCTCTTGGCTCCTGTGTTGCAATTAACAGTCAGCAGTGGTCATAGTGGAGTAATCATCTGAGAACCTACAGAGCTCCACTTTCTCCTCTTTCTGTATGAGAAAAATTGTAAATTCAAGGACTTGATTTAATTTGGATCAATTAACAAACTGTTAAATATTTTCTTGTTGAAGGTGAAAGTTGTTTTAACTGGCTGTGATGTTCCGGTTCTACTCTTTGAAGCTACAGCACTGCTCTGTGTGTTCATGTTCTTTTTTTGTTCAGGCAGGTCATGTTAAGGTAACTTAAAAAGTAAACTGATACCTGCAATTATTCCAGCTTTGGAATTGTGCACATCAGGGATTTTTCCTAATGGTTTTATACTGCTCTATTAAATGCAACATAGAACAAACTTCAGTTATTTGTGTGCAGTTTAGCACAAAATTAAGAATTTACCTTAGGAAGAATTTATTGGTTCAGTGCCTTGTCAGTGCATCGCACAGTATGATTTGTCACTTTCCTTATACAGGTTCCACCCCCTAGCTGGGAAACCTATAACAGAAAACATGTTTTTCAGTGTATTTATTTCTTTGAGCTTCTTGCTCGTACATCTTCTATCCAGGTTGGCAGTGAAGGAGAAATCCCCTGCTGTTGGAACAAGAGCCTCCTAGCAGGGCCTCTTCTTGCCTAGGAAGTTCCTGGTGGGAATACATCACCTTTATGGAACATAAACTCCCATAATGTACTTAAATACCTGTCTGCAGCTTGCTCCCTAAAAACAAAGACAAAAATGGAAGTTCTGCTTTCTTACTAATGATTTATAATCAAGATCTTTATTATGTTGCACATTATGGACTTCATCAGACAAAAACATTGCTGAACCAACCAGTTAAATGAACCGGGCAAAGCGTAGGAGGAAACTTTCCTTTGTTTTTTTGGCCATCTGAAGGGCTGTTTAAAGACATGGCTGGCTTTGGTCCAGCATTTCAAAGAAGCAAGAGATGGAAGTAGGGGGCTGCTGCTGGGAGGGGTAAGGAGGTGGAAAAGCCAAAGCTCAGCAGTGGTGCTATTAGCTGGGAGGGGTACAGGGCCCTGCACCTCAGCTATTACTATTTTTCCTTTCTTCCTGCCCTTATTATGGGTTTGTTGGGAAGGGTTTTCCCTCCCACACTTGTTAGGACACAAGGAGGAGCTAAGGAAGGAATGTTTGTAGGCAGTGAAATGGAAGATATCACCTCTGTGTCTCTTTGTGGTTTAGTCAGTTTGCCAAGAAGCCTATTTCCACCCCTACTGCATGGGAGGGGAATCCCATTATGGGTCCATATCTCTCCTGAGTTGCTACTCTTCAGCTTCTCTTCCTTTAGCAAAGTTGTTGGATGGTCACAATCTTTGGGGCCTAGATAAAACCATTAATGTAGTGCTGCTGTTTGGGGGTTTTTTTTCCTTCTCTGAAAGCTCCCTTGCCGCTGACTTAGTAAATATTCATTACGTGCTTGTTTTGGGGCAGAGGATGTTGATACATTAGTTCTTCTTCACTGATGCCCTTGACTTTAGAAGATAAATAGCAAAGCAGAGATGGATGACAAGGATTGATTAGTAATCCAGCTGCTAAACCCAAACGTAAACACTTGCAGATAAGTCAGGAACTAAAGAGCCTGCGGAATGTACCTTGGTGGAATCAAGAACATGCTTTAAGGTGCGAGAGGAATTTTCTGTGGCTGCCAAGGCACAAATTTTTGCTTGGTGCATCCTGCTAAAGGTTTAGTTCACCAGTTGTTTACTTCTCAGATAAATTAGTTTCCTAGTTTTGAAATAAAAGTCACACACTCCGTTATTGCAAATTAATAATTATTTAAGAGAGCAAATGACAATTTGAAAGGTACTGTTCAGTCTGGAGAAGAAGAGGCTCTGAGGTGACCTTATTGTGGCCTTCCATATCTGAACAGGGCCTACAAAAAGGCTGGGGAGGGACTTTTTAGGATGGCGGGTAGCGACAGGACTATGGACAGTGGAGCAAAGCTGGAGATAGGTAGATTTAGAGTGGATGTGAGGAGGAAGTTTTTCACTGTGAGAGTGGTGAGAACCTGGAATGAGTTGCCCAGGGAGGTGGTTGGGGCCCCATCCCTGGAGGTGTTTAAGGCCAGGCTGGATGGGGCTCTGGTCAGCTGGGTCTAGGGTGGGGTGTCCCTGCCTGGTGAGGGGGGTTGGAACTGGATGATCAGGTGGTCCCTTCCAACCCTGAGTGATTCTGATTCTATAACTTCTCCAGTGAAGTGATCCTGCTGTGTCAGGGGGATTGGACAGGATGATCTTTCGGGGTCCCTTCTAATCCCTAATGATTCTATGATTCTACTTATGGTAAATGGAGCTTGAAAAAAATACAGGTTTTTTTTCAAGCTCAATGTTTGCAGGAGTGTAATATCTGCAGCAAACTTGGTAGGCTGTTTGAGATAATGATCCTTTGGTCTACTGAGCGGTGAAGAAATGGTAGATAAATAGGGTCTGATGTGCTCTGTGGCTTATGAGAGACACCCAAAACTAGGTGTTGAACACACCACTGAACATGATGTTGCTTTACTGGCAGCTGAGTGCTGGCTGTCTGCCAGAGTGTTTGAATGTTCTAAATACACACAGATGCTACAGACAAACCTAAAAAAGTGAAATCCATTTTGGAATGGCATGTGTGCGGGACCTTCAGTTGTCTTGAACAATCTTTGGGAGTCGTAAACTGCTGCATGACACTGCCAGGGAAATACTGTAAAGTCAGTGTGTGCATTAGGGATCAGCTATTGTCTGATCGAGACAGATGATACTGTTGGTCTGCTGGGCCATCAATATGACCCAGAGTGGTTGTCATAACCTAAAAATCTAGAAATATGCTTGTCTCTGACTTCTATGATCAAACCTGAAGCAGTCTGTCCCATGCCCTGCTACCTAGCTTTCCAGTCCTTGCTGCTGCTGTCTTAAAGACTCTACAAGCCAGCACTGCCACCACAAGAAATAGTTGCTCACCCTGTTCCTGACTACTGCATCCTGCTGACCCATCATCTGTAGCAGTATGAGCAAACGACAGTATGAGACGAGCAACAGAACCACCCCTTCTGGTAGTAGTGTTGGTTCAGAGGGCTCTCAGAGTCTGGCAGAAGTGTCAGAACAGCTTTCCAGCAAGACATGTGTATGACACACCACTATCTGCTCTGCTGTGAGTGGTGCCCTAAAACCTCTGTTCCCTGCTTTCTGGCTGAAAAGCTGTACAGAGACTACTTCATCCATTGCCAGACCATCGTGTGGGTTCAGATAAATTGATTTAAAAGTCAGTGAGGATTAAATGTTTTTCTCAGACTGATTTCCTGATGGAAAGGCACCGTCGTAGCCTCGCAGAAAACCATTCAGTTTAGCTTTATACCCTCCTGTAATTTCTTTGGTTCTTTCTGCTTGATGTCCATAACAGAGGGGTGAAAAAAACCCTCAAAAACCCCAAATCCATCTCAGATGATGTGGATATTGTGGGTATAGGCTGCTTCAGCACTCGTACACTTGCTGTCAGCTTACAGAAAAGTGAGTTGGCCAAGTGTTTGGAAGAATTTAGGAAAGGATTCTGGGTTGTCCCTGTCTTAGCCTAAGCAGCCTGTCTAATATGCTTCTGCACCTTTCCAGGCAGTCCTTGTTCATCTCTTCCCTCCTTGTGACAGTTTTTTT
Organism: Rhinopomastus cyanomelas; assembly: GCA_013400115.1. Classification (NCBI taxonomy): domain Eukaryota; kingdom Metazoa; phylum Chordata; class Aves; order Bucerotiformes; family Rhinopomastidae; genus Rhinopomastus; species Rhinopomastus cyanomelas. The sequence goes on along the minus strand of VXBP01002973.1, from coordinate 34,971 downwards.
TGCTGCAAACATTTACTCCAGTTGTGCTGTCTTACTACCTTGTCTTTACAAAGCAAGAGAGAAGGAAATCATAGGAAAGTGTGTACCTGCATCCCTAAGAAAGACGATTTGGTAGCTTCCCTGTAGATCCACTAAATCACCTGCACAGTTACTCTGTGTTGATGCAATGGAAATAACCCCAGGTCAATAAAACATGCAAAAGAAAAGAAAGGGGAAAAGTTACTGTCCCAGGCAATGCAAATAGTCCTTCATCCCATGACTCTTATTGCACTTGTGTTGCCTTGCTCCATTCTGTGCTAGTGCTCTGGCCTCTGAGTGTGCTGGGGGTGGGGAGTGGATTTTTGTATGGATTGCTTTTAAAATTAATTGTGTATGAACTTTCTCTTCTCAGTTGTATATGAGCACAGGTCAAGATTAGAAAAGTCATTACAGAAGGAAAGGCTTGAACACAAGAAAGCAAAAGAAGGTAAAAACATGCTTTTCTCTGACATTACAGACAGTTGCATTATTTGAGAAAGTAACTTTAAACTTATTCTGGTCTATTTTAAGTTACCACTGTGTAACACAGCACAGTATGGTGATCTCTTTTGTACAGCATTTCAATTTGTTTATCTTGTTTATCTTTGTGTACAAAGCACTACAATGTGTTGTAGTATACACAGAGGATAGGTGTATATCCATGTACATAACCCTCACATGTATGAGGAGTGTGTGTGGGTAAGTCTTGTGCTGACACAATAACTATGTAACACTGGTACCCAAACTGTATGATCTGTGCCTGAATTCCATCCGTTAGGCTCTGAATTGGTATTTTCACACATGCTTAAGTGTAAACACATGCCTTCTCCTGATTAAAACTAACTTCTCTGTGCGTGTATAAGGGAGGAATGTTGTGCTGGTGACATGCCTGCCCTCAGTGAAGCTCCAGCCGTTCTGAGTTTTTCTCCGAGTCTTTAGTTGGTCTAAATTCACAACGGATTTCACAGTAAAGCCAGTGTTCTTAAAAACCCCGGACTCACGCGCTGAGCTAAAGCAACTGATACAGCAAAGCTCCAGAGCGCCTGAGGAATTGTCCGAGGTGCCGCTCTCTGCAGTTTTCTGGTGCCACCTAGTGAGAAGCTGCCCAATTGCAGCTTCATATCCTGAGAAAAGAATCAAGGAACTAAAGGGGAAATTTTGTTGTATTTAAACTTGCTCTAGATTTTCACACTTCTTTAAAGTACATTTTTTAAATCCTGATACAGGACTACACTTTTTTTTTAATTATGCTATTTGGCCTCTTTAATTATGCTATTGGGACAGTTCATAGGATCATAGGATGTTAGATTTGGTAGATCACCTCCCAGCCTGTACTGGTGGAATTTATTCCTCCCCGGATGCAGGACTCNTCTACGCTGACTACTCCTGATAACCTTCTTCTCTTCCAAGTGCCTTGAGATGCCCTCCAGCAGGAGCCACTCCATCATTTTTCCAGGGATGGAGGTGAGGCTGACTGGTCTATAGTTCCCTGGAACTTCTTTCTTGCCCTTTTTGAAGACTGGAGTGACATTGGCTCTCCTCCAGTCCTCAGGCACCTCTCCTGTCTGCCACGATTTGGCAAAGATGATAGATAGCGGGAGGGCAATAATATCAGCCAGCTCTCTCAGCACCCTTGGGTGCATCTATCAGGGTCCATGGACTTGTTCATGTTCAGTTTGCATAGCTGATCCCTAACCCAGTCCACGCTGACCAGTGGGGAGCACTCCCTCCTCCAGGCTTCCTCTCCTTCATCCAAGTTCTGGGGGAACAGTTCGTGTCACGGAATTATTTATCCATCTGTAGCCTTGACCTTACAACACCTGTATCTCACATTATGATATGAAAGAAAATGAAAAGATAAATTAATATATTTTATAAAGTTTTTTTAATGAAACTTTGTCAGTTTGTTGGTTTTTCATGATCTCCATAGCTGTTTTGAAGATCTTTTGGATCTTTCAAATACTCTGCTCTTAAAATAATTTGGGATTTTAGTTATTTAAATATGAATCCCAATCTTCCTCGTTTTGGTCATCACATTTTTTCCTTTTATGTTGTAGATTTTCTTGTTTATAAACTAGAAGCACAGGAAACACTAAATAAAGGAAAGGTAAGTAATCATACAGGTCTTTAATTGTTGAAGCTATTTGAGTAGCAAGAGAAATTAAATGCTTTGCAGTTAGAACTGTTCCAAGGAAAAACTAACAAAATACTAATTGGAAGAGCAGTCACTTACTCAGTCTCTACTCTGCATGTGGAACTGCTCTGCACTACTTCATTATTTGAGCTCTAATAGGAGATGCTAATATCCTTCCAGAAAATTAATTTGGAAATTGTCTTACCGCTTATATTTTGGTAGGTAAAACGTATGGTAATGTTACTGTTTTTAAATAGAAAGAGGAATAATAAGAGATTAGAAATATTTTTGTGGTTTAGTCCTCAAAGAAAAGGACAGTGACAACTTCCTAACGTGTGGTCTTTGAGCTGGAAAGTATGAAACCATAAAGAAACTTGGTGTTAGGTGCTACATGCCAGAAGGAAAGCTGTAGCTGGCAGAGGATCCAGAGCCCCACAGAGGACTCTCTATAAAGCAAGTAAATTAGCATTTTATGGTTACCTCAAGTTCAAACTGGGGAGCAGTTTGTGAGTTGAGGAACAGAAGTTTAAAACACATCATTGTTGCAGTAAGTACAAGGTATATACATTTGCTATGTTTCAAAGCAAGGGAGAGATTAACTGGGTTCCTGGGGAGTTCTCCCCCTTGGCTTGTGACTCCTCAGTACCTACATGTGCTGGCATCAGAGGAATGATTGTGTTAAACTGTCGAGTTTAACACCCGTGTTCTTGTTTTACAGCAAGACTCAAATAGCCGATACAGTGCACTGAGTGTACAACATCAGATGTTGAAGGTAAGTAGCTGGGATGGCCAGTTCTACCGGACACTACTGCTTGGTTGTGGTAGGGAGGTGTGTCCTTACAGGCTTCTGGTAGCAGCCCAGAACCTCAGTACCAACAGCACCATTAAAAGATTATTTACTGCAGTTTTTACTAGTCAGGCTTTCCAGTGGGTAATATACTCTTATCCAATGCATTTATAGTCGTATGGAATGCTGACTTACCAGATTTTACATAGTTCTGGCACTTGCACTTAAGGATTTTCTCAGATGCACTTAGCAGCTCCCAGTGGGACAGTGTAACTGCAGGGTGAGGTGACATAGCCCTAGAATGAGAAACAACTCATCTCAGAGAGCATTTGGTGTTTGGAAGGAGCCACAATGTGCTTTGAATAATAAACTCCTTGTTACGCATAATTCCTGTTCATCTGGACTTCCTTAACAAAGTGCAGAAAACAATATTACCCAAATATGCAGATACAGAGCTGTTCCAGTGTCCCGACTTGGTATTTGCAGAGTCAGCATGAAGAACTAAAGAAGCAGCACGCTGACCTTGAGGAAGATCACCGAAAACAAGGAGAAGAGTTCAGCAGGACATTCAGTGATCACAAGGAGCGATACTTACAGTTGCAGCAGGAGAAGGAGCAGGAGATCTCTAAGCTGAAGGGTATATGTAAAGTATATTAAAATGTGTACTTGTCACAGTGTTTTGTGTGATGTGAGACAGAAAGGCTTTTTTTCTGTTCTCACTAACAGGTCAGTCATGCATCTGATGCCTCCTGATAAGTCACGTTTTATTGATGATTTCCGTGGCCCCTTTCAAAAATTATTCACATGTGCTTCATGCTTATATCTAGATGAGAGAAACAGTAAGAAACACAACACTTAAAAGCCTGTCATGTGTCAGGCTGGTTTATCTGGTCTTCCCTTTTTAGTTCTAAAACTGGTATAAATGTGGAAAGATAAGTTTGCCCTTTTCCTCTTTTTTTGTAGTGGAAAGGCAGTCCAAGAACACTCACCCCTTCCACCAGAAATGTAATTGTGCCTCTTTATAAAGTGAATTAATACATATCTTACCCCTTGTTTTCTCTGTATGGACCAGCTTCTCTGAAACATGGTGCACCTGTATACTTGGGTGGTAACCTATTCAGTCTTTATTCTTGACATCCAGTGTCCTATTAAAGAGATTCTTTCAAGTTTGCAGACCGCTCCAGTCCTAATTATGCACTTGTGCAGAACAAAGGGATGAGGCTCTCACCATCAAAGGTCTTCAGCCACTTTCTGCCATACGTTGCTGACACACAAGTTAGTTTTGGAGCTGTCTGCAGTTTTGTCTGCACGGTGCTTTGCAGGCAGAAGCTGTTTTTTAGTTTTGCCTTGGCACCACACCAGTGAAGTCAGCCCTCTAGCTCTTGGACCAATCTGGATTGCTGCCTGGCGGCTTGGTTGTGGGACAAGTTTGCCTGTGTCTGCTTGCAGTATTCCACCGTAACATAATGTACAAAGTGGGAAGATAAGTCCTCTCTCCGTGGTCCCAGAACATCAAGATTTTTATGTATGCTGGCCATCTGGGCACCTCTTACCAAAAGAATAGTTTAGCCCTACCACACCAGATTGTCACTCAGCAGATGTGATGTGGAGGAAGAGCAGAGAGTGCCTTCCTCTCTGTTCTTTAAAGATTCAGATTACCGTAATGAATTTTGCCGTCTGCAGTCCCCGCCATGAAGAGGGATAGATAATTCCAGTGCAGGCTGGGTGCACTAATGCAAAGTTTAACCAAGTATTACAGTTTTCTGCTTGTATAAAGCTTTTTCTAAGTCTGAGAACAAGCCACACGATTAGTCTAATCCATTTTTACTACTACGTTTATGTTAGGTGTTACGTGGTTTATGTGACAGTATAAATCCTATTTCTTAATCTAGTGCTATAAATCTGATGGGGTTTGAATTCTGTATGTTCTTTCTTTTAAACAGAATCCCTGTATAACTTACGGGAAGAGAACAGACAGCTGAGAAAAGCTCACCAAGACATTCACACCCAGCTACAAGATGTCAAGGTAGGTTCTTGCTTTGAGGAAAACTTTTGAGACCATTAGGAAACAGATAAAAACCCAAACACCCAAGTTTTAACCAGCCAGAAATGAGCTACACTGACGATGTATAGTTTCTGTTTTGTGACTAAAAGGAATTTGGCTGAACGGCAGTTCTTGTCTTTTGCCACCTGTGCTTTGGGTACTTGCTCATTTAAAAAAAGAATGACAGAAAAAGAGATTGGGGAAAAAAAGAAAAAGAAACTGGAAATTTGATTTTGCAAGTACAGAACTGTGTTTTGGCAAACTTAAGTTGGCTGAAATTAATGTTTTTCAGCTCCATTATTTTTCAAGGTTCATAGACATCCACTGTAACTTTCATTTCAGTTATGCAAGTCCTGGCCTCCAGATTTTCTTTCCTGGCACGCTCGCTCTCTCTGTTCAATATGCATTCCATGTTTAATAAATAAATATATACTGCCATTCCAACTCAGGATTTTCTTTCAGAAATAAATTGAATTATCATCTTGGTTCAAAAATCCACACCCTCGGGCTACCTAATTAACAGTTAGGATGAACTTTATATGTGAAACATGTAATGTTCTTCTTTTCGTGTAGCAACAGCATAAGAACTTACTCTCCCAACACAACCACCTTGTAGTGACTTTGGAAGACCACAAGAGGGCACTAGCAGCAGCCCAGGTCAGAAAGGAAAGCCGCTTCCGCTGGCTCAAGTCTTCCCTACTTGTTTCTCTCAGTTCAGCTGGCTGTGGTGTTCTGCATGCAGCCTCTCGCATGGGGAATCTGCAGTCAGCACCACGCTGCACACCGCAGGGCACTGCATGAGTTACAGGGTTGCTTTTAACCAGAAGCTGCAACAAATCATAGGGCTGTGAGAAAATGAAAAGCTGCTTCCCAGGCTCACCAATGCATGTGTTACTGATGAGAAGAATATCTCTGTTTCCGTGAGAGCTGACAAATATCTTCCTTCCTCTGTCTCCTCTAATAGAACTTCTGTTAATTCAACATTCCACGCTTACCGCTAGGTTTATAAGATTGCAGTATGCATCAGTGCAACACAGGTAGATATTAAGAAAACAGGGAAAGACCGGGGAAGTCCCTTGTAGACTAAATATATGAAGAATCTTAATTTCCAGTACAAAAATATGCAGACAGCTAATTTTAAGCTCTTCTTCCACTTGCCACGTTAGCTGCTTAGTATGTATTCGCTAACATCTGAAATTCCACACAGGCAGACGCAGGGCCTGATTTAAGGTTCCCTAAATCCAAAGGGACCCTTTTCTGGCTTTGATTCCATTCCTTAATTGGAAAACTCATGTTAAACCAAGCCTGTCTGTCTGCAGTCAGGCATTTATCATAAGGTGAACCTGCCCTTCACAAGAAGGGTCTTGCATGTTCAGAACAGAAATCTAGCACAGTTGCATGGTTTGTCCCGCAAAGCAGCTGCAGGAAGTTCACAGAGGATTATTGACGCACAACTCCATAAACAACCTCTCTTTTTCTGGTGTGTTCTCAACATTAAATATCAGTATTCAATACCATACCAACAGATTTGTGACCCAAATCCTTAAGGCTTTATAGTCTTTGTACTTTTCCATGGCTCAAATGGCCAGACAGATCCATTTTATATTTTTATAAACCCTGTCTCTCTGCCAGTATTAATACCTTCAAAGCTGCGGCCTTGAATCACAATGTTCAGCTGAATAGCTCACGAGTGCAAGAAGTACTTGAATTCTGATCTGGATGTGCGCTGTTTACACATCCAGTACATTAGTCTGTCTGCGTGGCCAGGGAGTCGGGAAACGGCAACTCAAAGACCTGGGTATTGGTCTCATGTTTAAGTAAATGCTGGTTTTTTGCCTCTAAAATTTCTTACTGGACTCTGGAGCGGTTAATCAGGAAGCAGAAGTGTCCCTCTGAAATGACAAGAGTAATTACTGTGCCTTCTGCTTTGCTTTTAGGCCCGTCTGTTTTAACGGATGCCATAGTCTTTTGAAGATGCTTTGAGGTGCGTCTGGCTTTGGAGCTGTTACGCATTGCCTCATGTCAATCTGTAGCACTGTGGATATGATTGGGTTTTGTATGAGGACTATGCATTGTACCTCAATGCATTGTGCCTGTCTGCTGTACTATTGATTGCTATGATACCGCACAACACACACAACGATGTACACAGAGTGCAAACCATGGCCAGTTTTAACCTTAATGTTAAAAAAAGGATCATGAAATGCACCTCTGAATGGGCGCCCACCACCTCCGCAGGAACAACAGAGGAACCCCCTTGCAGGGCATCAGCTCGTGTATGTGCAGCCCGTTAACTGTTATAAATCCTAAACAGCTAAGTAAATTTACAACATAATCCTTCTTGTCCATCTTGTCCCTGTATAGGCAGGGACTGGAGTACCAGTCAGCCTAGATCCCTGAGCTGGACTTTAAAGCTTTTTGAAAGATCCTGTTCTTGTACAAAGTTCAACGGTGAATCACATGACACCATTTTAGTGTTGCATTTCAGGAGGGCTTTAGAAATTAACATTTTTTTCCTTTCCTTCTTGTTCCCCTTGCTCTTCACCAGCAGTGTACTATGACTTTCTTTTGCCTCAGTTACGTGTTGGCCGTTGTCTTGTGTAACATCTAAGGGCTGAAGATCTGCCATTTTCACAATGCGTGTACATGCTTTAAACAGTTTCTGAAAAAACTGCACTGCCTTCTACCAGTTAAAGGAGAGGCAGTGGTGCTCTTGATTGCTCTCGCTTTAGTCTGCCAGGAAAACCGCATCATCCCCTTTTGACAATTCTGCTTGGCATGAATGAACCAGATCTTTGTTTCACAGAGAGTTTTCTAATATCCATTGTATGCATGTGCACTTTGGCTGTCACCCGGTGTGTGGAAACAACCAGTTTTAGAAGCTCCCGTCCCTTCCTCTCCTTGGAATTGCTCTAATGCAAATACAGAGTATTTCTAGCATGTGTCTTGCCAGCAAGATTACTCTTAGTTACTCCAAGGTGACTGTATTTTATTAGGAAATCCGTTTGGACACGTTGTTATTGATGTTTTGACTTCAGTCCCAGGTGGAGGAATACAAACAGCTGAAGGACACACTCAACAAAATGCCAAGCTTCAGACAGCCTGAGAAGGTGGAACAACCAGATGAGCAGCCTGAGGGGCGAGCACCATCTCCCCATAGTGACTTCCCAGTGCCCCACGAAGCTGAGGATGAAGAGCATAAGGAGGTATAAAGTGCTGACTCAAAGTGGTTCTTACTCAGCAAAGTCCTCACTGTGTACTTAGTTTCCATGAGAAGCCTAAGTGTAATAGTACATGTTTCTCAGTTGTTAAGTAGTAAGGAACAGTTTAATCTTAATAAGGAGAAGAAAAATACACTAATGAGGACCTTCTTTCACATTAAAGCTTGTTTATCTGTTTTAAGATGTTGCTAAAAATATTAATTTTTGAAAGAAATGGTCTCTAATACTTTAGGTATTTTATATGTTACAGAAAACCTTTAGCAAGTTCTGAAGAAATGAAGTTTCCACATGTTTTATAAAGTACCAGTGGCAAGTATAAGTCTGTGTATTTAAAATTGATATTCACTGATGTTCAGAAAGTAAAAAAAGCAAAGTTGTGGGCAAAGTCTAGAAGTTACAGTATCACTTGTGGGTGTGTTTTACAAGAGGTCTTGGCCAGCAGCACCCATAGGAGCTAAGTGTATAAAATCTCCTTTGTAGATACAGAATTGCAGAAGTTTGGTTCCACTTCAGATAAAATGAGGCTTAACCTACTTTACGATGGAGTTATACAACAGCTTGTGTAGCTGTGCAGAGCCAAGAATCAGGGATTGGTACCATTTGGCAGGAGGAGCAACTTGTTCTCACACGGACATTTGGATCTCCTTGGTAGAGCTTCACTCCTGCAGGCTAGAATTAAGGCACCCATGTCCAGTCCTTGGCTCTCTTGAAAACACAAAACCCGTAATATCTTTTGCACATGTAATGTTATGTATGTTTTGCAGAATGAGAAGCCACAAGAAAGAGAAGAAATAAATAACCAGGAAAAGGATGACAGAGCAGAGCCTTTTCAACTGCAGAGAAGGGCTAGTGAGGGCCACCAAGCCAAAGAACTAAATATTCGGGAGCAACAAGAAGTTGGAGAGGACGATGAGGAACACGTTGATCAAGTTGAAGAGGAACGCAAAAAAGAACTTGAAGAGGAGGAAATGGAGCAGGCGGGTCAGCCTGAGCGCTTGGAGGAAGAACAGGATCAAGTACCAGAAGAGCATGAGTGGAAAAAACAGGAACAGAGAGAAGAAGAAACCAATATGTTGGGTGATCATCTTCATTCAGAGGTATAGATGCTTTTTCTACCAATTGATTAGATGTTCTATTTATGTGGAGGCATCTATTATTGTTGCTGGCTCTGTGTTGTACTCACCTGTATATAGGTAAAATAATTTATGTAATAATTTGTAGAAAATATGGGATCCAAAGCACTTGGGTACACGGGATTCAGCCTCAACTTCAGGCAAATGTAGTTTATGAACACTAATTCTGCTGATAAAAAGCAACAGATAGGAAAAAAGACCCAGTGAGATCCAATCCCAGCTCCTACTTGAAATATGAGGCCTGTGGTAGCCGATGGGAAGAAGATAAAATGAGACTTATCTTTGGCTCTTTGGAGAGCTGCTCTGCCTTACTAATTTAAAGCATCTCAGTAAATTGCAGTGTGTTACCCTGTCAGATGTACCTGCCTTCCATAAACACATTTCCATCTAAACGTTCACTGTCGTTTGACAGGAAATTTGAGCTGCAAGAGGAACATGACTAGAATAGCCAGGGGAAATCAGTGCACTGCTGTGGCAAGTCGTGCTCTGTGCAGCTCTAAATAAACCAACCAAATCCCAGATTTACATTCTAGATCAGATCTCCAGTGGAAAATACATTTAATGTACCTCACCTTTAGCTTCGTAAATCCTTAGTCTCTTAGCAGATTAATTGTGTAACTCTGCGGTCGTGAGAAGCCATTGCTGGAGAGGTGCAATGGATTAGAACAGCAGCAAGAGGTTAAGCTGCGAAACTGGAATTAGTTTAAGTTGCTGCTGACTGTAAAACACGTGCAGTATCTCACTTAAGGCTCAAAGCAACCCCTGCTGAAATGAGAAGTTAAATCTACAGAAGCGTAGCTGCTGTCTTAGTCATCAGCCATCAAAACTCCCTTTGACTGGTAATAGGTGTGTGTGGGGGTGGTGTCATTATTTCACATCTGTAAGAAAAGCATGGCTTCCCCTGCCCATTATCTCCTCCTTCCCCACCTCCTGCATGAACACCCCAACACTTCCAGTCTATGTTCAAAAAATTAATTCAACTTTCAGCAGAGTTGAGAAAACTTAAAATAACTCTGCTGTAATTCTGCTCATTGCTTGCTCTTGTCACTGGTTCCTGATCATTGAAATGATGATTAATCTACGGCTAAAACATCTCTCTGACAGGTAACATCAACAAGAGCTGTAACAAAGCAACAAAAACCAGCTTATCAACAACAGCTAGAGCAGCAACATCTTGCAGCTCAAAGAGCAGAGGAAGCCAACCAGCTCCGAGAGCACCAGGAATTACTGCACCAGCAGAGGCTGCAAGGACAGCTACTGCGGCAGCAAAAGCTTCAGGAACGAGAGCTGCAGCTGCATAAACAGGCAGAACAGGGAGAAAATCTCTACAAAAACCGGCTAAGGTTCAGTTCTTTTACATGAGTTGGTTGGGATCTGTGCTTTCGGTTTTATGGCTTCCACCACACCACCTTGGAAAAGAGAGTGGATTAGTGTGATAAACCTAGACTGCCCAGAATCTGAATTCAGTAAGCCTCATCTCTTTTCCCAGGTTAAATCTGGCTGCTAGTTTAAGGCAGTGTTTCCTTTACTTTTTTTCTCCTATTACTCTGGAAGTCTCTGAAGTCCAGAGCAGTGAGTGCACATTGCCATGTACTTCCCTGGGAGAGGCTAGGGGCTTCTGGCACACAATGCCCTTGTCTTTAAACTTGCTTTAAATTAGTAATTATTTTCCACTAAGCAGCAATGATGATAGTGTAAGGCTGAGGAGCTCCAGTATCAGATAGACATGAAGTACCCAAGCTAAAGTTCCTCTTAAACACAAGATGCTGTATTTAAGTAATTCCATGAGGACTTTCTGGACAAGAGCAACAGTTATTATCTGCATTGTAGAGACTAAAGCATGTATTCAGGAGAAACCAACACCCTGTGAGAATCATGAGGTTACTGTGAAAGCAGTTACATTCATGGTGTTGTCATCTTCTACATGCTTTGCACCCTCCTGTATACTTCTGCTTAGTTTAAAGTTTAGTGACTGATTTTTGTCTTTTGGAATCCTAAGGACATTGAATTTTCTTTGCTGAAACATGGAAATATTATTTAGTAACCAATCCTTTTGAAAGGATTTTAGAATGAGTTCCTGCAGGAACAGCCACACACGTAAAACCCTTTCCAGATGAATGTTTAACCTGCTTACTCAGCAGAATAACTGATCTGTGTAGTCTGTCTTTACGACCCTTTATCTGAGAGATTCCTTGCTTCCAGTTGACAGCATTTGTGCATTGATTATGGAATCCACTACCTGAGGAGTTCTGAAAATTCAAGGTAAATTCCATTGATATGTAGAGACATACAGTGGAGGATGGAAGCTAGCGCAGTAGGACAAGAAAGTCTTTGTTCTACAAACTTTGTCTTCATGCAGCAAAGGTGATGTGAAAATCCATTAGGTACGAGAAAGTTAAACTGGAACCCATTCTGGCAGGAGCTAGGAGAGGCAGTAGGATGGTTTGTTTATTAAAGCAGAAACACACTTTGTTGAAACTGAAATGATGTGTTTGCATTTCATTTCTCAGCCAACAAGCTCATTATGACAACATGGACCATGACATTGTACAAGGGGAAGAAGAGCAAGGGATTCAGGAAGAGGAAGGAGGTAAGAGAAAGTGTGATACCAGATTCCCTGAGTACTGTCTTTTGTATGAAACTTCAGTATTAATCTTATATCCAGTTTGGATTAATGAAATATATACTCCTAATTTAAACCAGGAGCCCAGACACCACTGGCTCAACTGGCTGAGTGAAATACAGGAATTGCTGCAGATCAGATCCACATTTGTGAAAGAAAACTGTCGTTAAGTACCTAGGATTGGGCTTTGTGAGTCTCTGTTACATTCCTGGCTCTATAGTTTTCTTTGATCTCTTCAAAATACATAATCTCATCGTGTCGGTTTCTTACTAGTAGTGAACCAATACCATGATCCAGGTAACTATAGACCGGGCAGCCTTACCTCCATCCCAGGAAAGGTGATGGAACAGTTTGTCGTGGCCGTGGTCTCTAGGCACATCAAGGACAAAAGGGTCATTAGGGATAGTAAGCATGGCTTCACCACAGGGAAGTCATGCTTGACTAACCTGTATGAGGACATAATCAGGTGGATAGATGATGGCAGTGGTAGGTGTGGTCTATCTTGACTTGAGTAAGGCATTTAACACAGTCTCACACAGCATCCTTGCAGCCAAACTGAGGCAGTGTGGACTGGATGATTGGGTGGTGAGGTGGATCATGAACTGGCTCCAGGATAGAAGCCAGAGAGTAGCGGTCAATGGGACAGAGTCTAGTTGGAAGCCTATATCTAGTAGAGTCCCCCACGGTTCAGTACTGGGACCAGTCCTGTGCAATCTTTTCATTAATTACTTGGATGAGGAATTAGGGTGCACTGTCAATAAGTTTGCTGATAAGACAAAGCTCGGTGGTGTCACCCACACCCAGCAGACTGTGCTGCCATTCAGTGGGACCTAGACAGGCTGGAGAGCTGGGCAGAGAGAAATGTAATGAAGCATAACAAGGGTAAGTGTAGAGTCTCACATCTGGGCAAGAACAACCCCAGGTACCAGTATAGGTTGTGGACTGACCTGTTGGAGAGCAGTGTAGGAGAAAGGGACCTGGGGGTCCTGGTGAACAGCAGGATAACTATGAACCAGCAATGTGCTCTTGTGGCCAAGAGGGCCAACAGCATCCTGGGGTGGATCAGAAGGGGGGTGGTTAGCAGATCAAGAGAGGTTCTTCTCCCCCTCTACTCTGCACTGGTGAGACCACATGTGGAGTATTATGTCCAGTTCTGGTCCTCTCAGTTCAAAAAGGACATGGAACTGCTGGAGGGTGTCCAGTGTAGAGCCATGAAGATGATGAGGAAAGGCTGAGGGAGCTGGGTCTCTTTAGCTTGGAGAAGAGGAGACTAAGGGGTGACCTCATTAATGTCTATAAATATGTGAGGGTGGGTGTCAGGAGGATGGAGCCAGGCTCTTCTCAATGTCATCTCATGACATGTGCAAGCTGGAACATAGGAGGTTCCACATCAATATGAGAAGGAGCTTCTTCACAGGTGAAGGAGCACTGGAACAGGCTGCCCAGGGGAGTTGTGGAGTCTCCTCTGGACACGTTTAAACCCGCCTGGATGTGTTCCTGTGTGACTTGGTCTAGGTGATCTTGCTGTGGCGGGGGGGGTTGAGCTAGATGATCTTTTGAGGTCCCTTTCCAATCCCTAATGATTCTATGATTCCGTAATTAGCATTATATGTTCAGGTAAGCTCTCCAGGGTAAAGGCCACCCACTGCTAAAAGCACATATGGAAACTCTATGTAGGAGACTCTCATAAGGTTAATTTGAAACTGCTGTAATACAGTAATAATAATATCAACATTTTTTCAGCTTATGAACGTAACCACCAGCACCAAGATGAAGGTGAAGATGATGATCAACGTAATGCAAATGAACAGCAAGAACCTGAACATCAAGCAGAGAATCGGCAGGCTGATGAATCGGTGAGCATCAATTGAGATGCCATGGTTTGCAGTTGTTACTGAAGTGAAAACCCACAAGTCTCACCTAACGTAATTGCAGATTGCTGAAATAAGATGAACCAGAGGTCTGCTATGAAGACAAATGTGACATTTCAAAACTACATCTCAGATTTATTTAATGTTTTCCTTGCTGAAATCAAAACTTACTTCCTTGTTGGAGTTGCTTTTCTGCATTTGCTTTGATCTGTGCTTTACATGGAATAAAGGGTTTGGACTTATCTGAGACTTTAACAGGTAAACTGTGGATTACAAAAATAAGTAACAAGAGTAACCAACTCATTGGTGGTCAGTCAGGCAGAGCAGTGGAGGCACAAGGGTAAGATCCAACTTTTGGCAGCCACTGAAAAAAAACAACTGGAGTCAGTACGGAAGTGTGAGGAAAGAGGACATGCCCCAGCACTCAACACAGCCACAATACTGAGTGAGTGCGCAGAGATCTGGATGCAGGAGATTCAGTCTCGTGCTTCCCCCAAGTTCTATCTTACTTTGTAATACAGAACATCAAGTCTCATAATTCCTCTCTTCCCTCTCAGCAGATCAAGTTGTTCAGTAAATATTTCTAAATATTTCTTCAGCTTGTCAGCTATGAAGATACCAGAAATGCTTCTACTGAGTGAGAAGCAGAGGGAAAATGCATGTTTTCTGAATAACAAAGGGTGATGAAAAGCAAGTGTGGTCTTGTTTTATTGTAAGTGTAGACAAGGTCAGTAAGGCAGGGCAGATTGAGAGTGAAAGATTGCATCAGCCCTAGTGAGCCATAAGCATGTAAACTCTTATCTGTTTTCACCTGGTCTTATCAGGCAATGTCAGCCGTCAGATAGTCGGTAAACAGGAGATGTTCGAGCAGCCCCTGTGAAGGAAATCATCTATTCAGTCTGGGTGTAGTAGGTGTGTTCCCATACTGCAGAGCTGTCTCTGCTGAAGCCCTTTCTCTTTCAGGAGCAGACATTTCTGTTTTGACTGGGGTTTGATCTAATGACCTCTGATGCCTGCAGAGAGATTCCAGCTGGTTTCAGTGGATGTGGTCTAGCAGAGATCATTCTAGGGGAGCTTTCAAAGGAAATGGAATTTGATTGCGAGGTAAAATCATGTGTTTAACATCTACTTCTGAAAATTACAGAAGGCAGCCATGGATGATGTGAATCCTGCTGACGACCCCAACAATCAGGGTGAAGATGAATTTGAGGAAGCTGAGCAAGAGAGAGATGAAAATGTTCCAGATGAAAATGAAAAGCACAAGCAAACCAGTCAGAAACAAGGACATCCAGGAATGGAAGAGCATCTAGTGGTCAGTAAAGCAAAAGGAAGTCTGTGTGTTCTCTTTACTGGCAGGGTAGCATAGCTCAGAAAGAGAACACTGATCACTCACTGGCCTTTCACCACTGGCTCCACTCAGCGAGGTTCAGTAGTCTCGTAGTTCGAGGCCCTTGTATTCACCTTCACACAATCTTCATGTCCTTCCACAAATCCCTTCTGTGCCATCAACACTCCAGCAGTTGTGAGCAGTGGCCCTGCCAGTGAATCAGCTGTGTTTGAACTAGAAACTCCTCCAGGCAGAGATTGTCTGTATTTTTATGGCAGTGGTCTTTAATGGTGTGGATATTTCTTTGTCTCCCTGCTTAGTATGGGAAACCTTGCCTTCTTCTGTGAAGTGCTTTTTTATTATAATCATCCAGGTGTCTGTTTTTTAATTTAGGGCAGTTCTAAAGCATGCAGCCAAGCAATCTTTAATGCTAATGAATGCACTCCAAGGTCTTGTGCTTATTGTTACTTCAGCTTTACGTACAATTTTAGTTCACAGAATCACAGAACATTAGGGACTGGAAGGGACCTTGAAAGATCATCCAGTCCAACCCCCCTGCCAGAGCAGGATCACCTAGATCAAGTCACAGAATCACAGAACATTAGGGATTGGAAGTTGCAGAACATGAAGCTTTAACTATTGGCTTTCAAAACTTAATGTAACTCCATTTTTCAATAAACCCTTTTGCAGATGGCAGGAAATCCCGACCAGCAGGAAGATAATGTGGATGAGCATTATCAGGAGGAGGGAGAAGAAGAGGTAAGAGACATCGGTGGTGGTACAACACAGCCCCATTGACATGCAACACTGGTTTCTTCTAGAACTGTAAGATGAACCCAAATCACATTGCCTGACTTTGAGACCCAGGAAGCCTTTGCCATTACTGTGCTGACTGCTCCTGGACACAGTATTACTTAGGCCTATGTGCTACAGTCAGTTAGTTCACCTTGCAACAGTGTTAATTAGGCAGTAATTGAAAAGACATGCCAATCACAATGCAAGCAAAAATTCCTGAAAACCTCAAGCCCTCTGAAGGTCACTGAGAACCTCATTAATTCTGCATTTTTAATCAGACACTGCTGTTCTGGACAACCTGCTTCCTTGGCCAGATGCTTTTAGCTCCAACTTTGAGTTGGCTGTGCTCCTCCTAAGCAGCCTGAGTTATGTAAGCCCTGACTATTTGTGGAGTCAGTCAGGAAGCTGTTAGTTGGCACACTGAACTGCAGGAGAAATGGAGGGAAAGGGACAAACTGCCCGGCAGTTCTTCAATACTCACCTAATCAGTTGCTATTTTCTACTTCCTACGTGATGATTTACAGGAAAAACAGAAACAGCTACTTGTGATGGGGAACACTTTGTCCAGGTTAGCGGGTGTTCACTGAGAATTTACCAGTTAAACATAAGGTTACTTAGAATAGGTCATAGAGAAATAGAAGTAGTTGGCTTTTGGCAGCTCTCAGTTTACAGAGAGCAGTTAAATGCCTGTTCCATAAAAGACTTATCACTGGTGCTTACTGGAAGTATTAAAGAGTGAGCAGTGATTGAACGAGCAATCAACCAGAGTTAGGGTTCTGTAATCACAAAGAGTTTCTTTAGTAGCTCAACTCAAATATTACCTGTTGCTGTTGTTCAGATCTTTCCCCTGTATCCCTCAAAGCGACATGTGGTGGGTGGCTGTCTTGCTGCTGGCAGCAATACCAGACCCCAAAGAACTTGTTGACAGGCAGCAGCATTGCCTCCTGTTGGAAGCAAACAGTCTACTGTCCTGCTGCTGTTTAGGACACAGGGAGCCCTGTAGGAAGCAGCACTCTCATCCTGGCTCTGTGTGGCAGCACTGAGTGGAAAATGCTTCCTAGCTAGGTGAAACAGCTTTTTTCCTCCCCCCTCCCCCCATGGTAGACCTGTTTGGCCTTACAGAAGCATCTTAGCCTCTGGAGCAGATGTGCTTGCAGTCTTCTCCAAAAGAAAATGTAGTTTGCCTCAAAAAGCACCTACTCAGATTTGTACCCAACTATCAAGGGACGTGGAAGTGAGGAAGGCATAGGAGAGAGGTGAAACATCAAGACCTGAACATCTGGGAAGCAGATTCAGCAGGGCCTGTCTGCTGTCTCCAAGGGCAGAATAGGAAGAGATTGTTCTTTGTCCCAATGCTCTTTGTGCTTCTTTGTGGTTTTCCAGGAGCAGGCAGCAGAAAGACTGTTCAATGGCTAGGGAAACTGGACCATGTTAATAATCAGAACTGAAATAGCTCTCAGAGTCCACAGTGGGGTGGAAGGGTTGGCAGTGACAGCTGTGTCAAGACACTAGCAAGGCTAAGGAGGTTGTATCAATAAAGTTAATACACAGAATGGCTGATGATGGAAGACTTAAGTTAAAAGTGGTCTCAGAGGAACTGACTTTTCCTGTTGCTGGGTGGTTGTCGGTGGGTTTTTTTCCTCCTTTACCCTCTCCATGTCTTCTCTTCTGTTTCTTGTAAGTCTTCATTCTGTACAAGCAGGGCTACGATAATGTGTACATTAATGCCACAGACTGTTCTTTAAAAGGAAGTTAGAACCTACAGAACATCTCTGTGCTTTTTAGGTCCAGGAAGACTTGACTGAGGAGAAGAAACAGGAATTGGAACACAAAGCCGAGGAGCCATATGGTGACAATGACGAAAACGTAAGTGCTGGCTAAACCCACAAACTCAGTGATACCATCAAACACTTAATGTGCCTGTGAACATGTCACGAGGACATTACAAAATAATGGTTGTAGCTTGTTTTACATCATAGGCCTTAAAATTTCATGCTGTTTCAGTTTCCTTTTGCTCATCCTTCCATCTCTACATCAATTCCCACTGCCCAGAAGGCTTTTGGAAAGCTTCTCCTGTTTTGGTTCACCAGCTCCAGCTGACAGTCACTTTGTCTTAACTTCATTTTGTTGCCCTAAAATTAAGAATAAGGAAACCATCAGCCACACTGAATCTAAGTTTTTCCCCCCCTATCCAATCAGGAAGATGAAAAGAGTAACAGAGGAGCCGACCAAGAGCAAGAAATGCAAGAAGGAAACAACCAAAAAGATGGCCGTGAAGAGAACTATGAGGAGGAAGAGGATGAGGACGAGGAAGGCAGAGCTGTTGCAGCAAAAACACGCAGACGAGGGGAGATGTAGTACTCTTCCATTTGTTTTGCAGCACACAAATGCCTGGTTTGCTTGGTTTTTTTAAAATAAAAGCCAACTTTTTTCTAGGATATTTAATTTTTTTAAAAAGTTTGTGTTTTCACTTTTTACTTTTATATTAGATTCTCTCTGATGTTTCTATTGATACGGTGTTTTGATACTCTAGATTAGGATTTCTTTTTCTATTAAAGCTGTACAAAAACAGACATGATACAGGTTTAACTTGACATTCTGGGCATGTTTTGGAAGATGCTTCTCACCTTGTTCTGGTCTGACAGAGATGCTTCATCTAATTTTAGACATATTCAACACCCGAAGAAATCTAATCTAGTGCCTAAACCTAATTCCCATTGTCTTCCTCAACCCGACCTCAAGGACTACAGGCTGGCCACACTCTCCATCCCAAGGCTTACAGCAGCCTGGTGGGTAGAGTCATTCATTGTTATCTCAAGATTCTTCAGACTCTTGAAGACAAGCATGTGCCAAGCTGTTTGCAGGCTCAGGCCTGTACAGCACTTATCAAATATGCAAATTCTACCAGCCTTCCTTTCAAGGGAAAACCCACATGAGCCAGGTTAACAGCTGCTGACTGTGGCAGCTGTTTTACCGTGGTAAGTTATGCATTTATTCTAATGAGCAGCCCTGGGTACTCAATCACATGTGCTGCAGAGCGGATCACGCAAGTGCTGGGCTGTGGAAATGAGGTGCAAGCTAGAAGTCTGTTGAAGGACTGGAAGAGCTGTTGTGCCAGATGGCAACACAACAGCTGTCCCGTGGGTGAAAATGTGTGGAAGGAACAGTTTTGTCTTCCTAGTTCTAGATTAAAATCTATTAATGTATAGACTGACAAAATGTATTCCATGGCCTGGGTGACTTGTTTTATGGAGACCACAGAAAGAGTGAAAATGTGTTAATCAAGCTGATGCTGTTAGAGTGGGATGTTGAACGAAGGCCTGTAGCTTCTTGTACTTATTTATTTTTAAGTCTATGCTGGGACAATGTTTCTGTCCCCTGGTGTGAGAATCAGACTGGAGACAATCCCACAGCAAACATCTCCAGCACTGCCTGTGGAATGCGAGGGCTGGGGTGGGGGTGAGCCACCACAAAACAGCAGTGCCTTGGCAGGCTATGATGCCCACAGTCACAGTGCATGAGTATATACAATATTTGTATTGGTACAGACACTAGTTACTGAATGTATGACACAAGGAGAATGGGAATGTGGATTTCCTAGGCTGTACCCCATTGCTAGAAATGGGGTGCACTGTAGCTCCCTGTGAAAATCTGTGTTAATATATGAAAGGAGAGGGTTTGGGATTTTTATTATTTTTTTAATAATGATGCATAACTATGGTTTTAGTGTAAGCTTTTTCTGTGAATGTAATTTAATTCATTTTTCTACTAACTCTATTCTATGCTGTTTTGTAGTTGGTTTCCTTTCTTTGCAGTTTTCTTAACTCAGACACAAAACTTACGCTTCGTAGGAATGGTTTTGGGTTTTTCTAGTTACCATAAATCAGATTTACCTTATGTATAAAAAAACCCCTAATGTTTACATGATACTGTAAAATGTATAATATGTACATAATCTTCAGAATGCAATTATTTTGGTAAATTGGCTTGTATTTTTAATGTCACGGTTGCAGTATTTAATTATTTGAAGCATAATAAAAGTTGACTGCAGTCAATAAACTAGAACACAGTTACTGGTCTTTCACACTGGTTTGTTGTAGCTTTCCTAACAATGATTGAGCTTGTACTCAATGGAGCACAGCAGGACGGGCAGAGAAAGGGAGTTGCTGAGAGCTCTGCTGGCAGTATGGGGTGCCTCAGTACAAGATGGACATTGCTGGAGCAGGTCCAAAGAAGGGCAGCAAGGTTGGTGAACAGTGGAGAACAAACTGTGAGGAGCAGCTAAGGGAGCTGGGGCTGGTTAATCCAAAGAGGAGGATGCCTAAGGGAGACCTTGCTATCTACGACTACCTGAAAGGAGGGTGTAGAGAGGTGAGGGTTGTTCTCTTCACAAGTAACAAGTGGTAGGACAAGAGGAAATAGCTTCAAGTTGCACCAGGGGAAGTTTAGGTTGGATTTGAGGAAATGATTCCTCATGGAAAGGGTCATCAGGCCTTGGAACAGGCTGCCCAGGACATGGTGGGGGGTGCCATCACTGGACATGTTTACAAGTCATGTAGCTCTGGAGCTTAGGGACAGGGTTTAGTAATGTCCTTGGGACAGCTGGGTCATTGGTTGCACTGGATGATCCTGGAGGTCTTTTCCAACCTAAACAATTGTGTTCTTTTCAGGACCAATATTGGCAGTATTGGTGGTTTTAGCATTCTATAGACATGCTTTATGAGGTCCTTCTCCAGGAAGACTTAGAGAATCCTTCCTACAAGACAACAGTACAGGTACAAGTCACAATACAAAGGGCTCTGTCTTTCTGTAGTATTTCTTGCATCAAGCAGTTACATTACTGGGTACAGCACTGCCTGTGGACAACTCTGTTTTCTACTAACACTGTAGAAAAAGCCACTTCAAGTCACCTGCAGGTACAGGTGATCTACCAGCACAGCCTCTTAATACCAAAACAAGCTGCTGCTTCCTCCCCTCCTTCCAATTGCTTCAGCAACTTGCTGGCTATAAATGAAATTAAACAGGCACTTGTGGGTCCTGCTGGCCCTGTAGCGTGTTTATTAAGTAGCTTTGACAACATGCTTTTGTTTCCCATTTCAACTGGGGTAACTTGTGGCTCCAACAAAAGTCCACAGAGATAACAAAACACTGCCCAGACTGAGAAGCTACAGAATAAGGGCTGCTATTGTGTGTAGTAGGAGCCAGTATTCACAGCAGATGCAATATTTACTTCAGCGAGCATGACTAGTTCACATCCAAAGGGAACAGGCCACAGAAATCTCAATGAAAGTCTGTTCTGTCCTTAACCAACGGCAGAAACAAGAGTTACTGGACTGAAAATCAGCTTTCTGTGCAAGACTTGAGGCTTGTCTGAACAGCAGTGTGACACCTCTGTAACATGCCCCAGCCACCACTCCAGCGACAACCAGTAGCGCTGTCACAAAAATCACAGAATCATCATAGTTGGAAAGGGCCTCCTAGATCACCATGTCCAGCCATACCCTACAGCAACCAAAACCTAAATACCTGATTGATCAACAAACACAAAATAACCCTCTATATCCTTGCCACTATACTAGGTCCTGAAGCACCATGTCTACGTGTTTCGTAAATACCTCCAGGGATGGTGACTCAACCATGTCCCTAGGAAGGCCATTCCAGTGCTTCACTGCTCTTTCTGTAAAGAATTTCTTCCTAATACCCAAAGCAAACCTCCCCTACCTCAACTTCAGACTGTTTCCTCTGGTTTTGTCATTAGTAACTAAGTAGAAGCAGCCAACAGACACCTTTCTACATCCTCCTTTCAGGTAGTTGTAGGAGGCAATGAGGTCCCGCCTCAGCCTCCTCCAAATGAAACATGCCCAGCTCCCTCAGCGTCTCCTCATACAATCTGTTCTCTAAACCCTTCATGAGCTTGGTAGCTGTCCTCTGGACACATTCCAACATCTCCACGTCTTTCCGACTACTACCTGGCCAGTGTTGCTCCCTGCCAGTGTCTTGGAGCTCAGCTTGGCAAAACTCAAACCAGAATCTCTCCTTTCTCCCAATATTTTTCGCAAAGGCCACACGAGACCCGGCACAACTGCCAGGAGCTGCTCATCTTAAAAGTGATTCTGAGCTCTGTGCCCAGCATTTGTCACTTAGTGCCAGACCCTGTGGTCACATTGTAGGTGAGGTGGTAATGGGAAGGGGGACATGCATGGCAGGTCCTCATTGCCACAGGATGTCCTCTGGGATACAGGGACTGCTGAATGCTTTGCTAAATCAGGAAATTAATAGGTTTATGTGATGTGAAAATAAACCAAGCACGACCCACAGCTTGTGGGTACGTAGGGTGAAGGGCAGAGGGCTCTCAGTTTTACTGCTAACAGAGCACAGCTCCCAGCAGGATGCTGTGGCAAATATGACTCTAAAGCTCCACATCAGCAGAGTGGATGTACAAACTCAACAGGAAGTTACCTCCCTTCTGGATTTGTCAGCGCCACAACAGCTATTGGCAGACTGTGACCAGGTCTGGCATCCACTCACCAAAATACTGGAGACCTTTTGGAGCAGGGTTAGAGTGATGGGAAAACTTGGCTTCTACAAGGGAAGTTCAAGTTACCATCAGGAAAGAAGTGCCAGGGTGACCTGTTTCTGGACTAGGAGCACCCACAGAGGCAGCCAACTGGTCTTGGTGAAAAAAACCCAAACCACTGAAATACAGTTGCACAGTAGAATTCAGGCCAGAAACACGGCACTGGAGCTGCTTAGCACCATCATGCAAACACCCCTCCTTGGTATCCCAGTTTTGTCCAGAGCCATTAAATGCCATCAGGCTAACTTACGGCTTCTAACCCAAGTTAAAAATGTGCTAGAGAGCTCTGCTTTAACGCAGGCATTAAAAAAATGGCTCTGATGAGGAATGAAGCCAAGATGCACTCAACTTTGAAGCACAGACTAGTTTCTGACAGTTTTATCCACTTCAGCAGCAAGTTTCCATGACAAAGGAGTCGCAGAGCAGCCAACACTAAAAATGACCTTCACTCAGCTTTGCGAGTCTGAGCACGTAAAACGTGTTTACTGCGTGCACAGAGCTGATCTCCTGCACATGGCACAGCAAGAAATTTATGTTGTTACAGCCTAAATACTTGCAAGGTGAAGGGAATGAGAAACCCAAAGTGGTGGATCCAGAGCAAGGTGAAAAAGTTGCCTTTGGTACCCCCTGACACATCTCCAGTCATCACACAGGTTTCCCTTCCCTGGTTCTTGCTTTTATAGTTCTCACTGCTTCAAAACCAAAATTATTCATCATTTTCTCATCACCACTGCCAAAGGGAATAAAACACCCAAGTAGTTCTGTCCTATCTGAGACAAGATTTAAAAATCTCATTAGGAGTTCAGCATAGTGATGACATTGATCAGCTTTGTCACAGGCAGAGGGGCAGCTCACATTATCAACGGCTCTGCTTGTTCCCATGTGCCAAATCCCACAACAGAAACTTCAGTCAGCTTCTTATCTTTACTTCTGATGCCCTGAAATGCAATCATTGTGCTGTAATAAACAGTTTGTTCTCAAAGCCTCTTCTATCTACAGATCTCAATAATGTTTAAAACCCACCTGGATATGTTCCTGTGCGACTCGGTCTAGGTGATCCTGCTCTGGCAGGGGAATTGGACTAGATGATCATTCAGGGTACCTTCCAATCCTTAATGTTCTGTGATTCTGAAGTGCTAAACCCTTTCCAAGAGAGAGGAGATTACAGTAATAAGGCAGCACAATTGCTTTGGAAAAGGTGTTTCAGAGGAAACATGAGGACAGAGCCCAGACAGGACCAGAGTTCATCCCCAGAGCCTTGACCACAATCCACAATATTAAACTGCATCTCCCACATATGTTCACGGCCACAGGAAAATGGTTCAGTAAGTTCACAAGGGATTTTGCAACAGACCTTTCTCCTGGGCCTGAGCCCTCACTATTTTAGTCTTTCATCCCTCAATTGTAAGACCTTTTGGCCTTCCTTCACATCACTCCATTATCAGCTTCAGCCTGTGGGTCTCCGTAACTCCAGATTTAGGTTCTAACTGCTGGAGTTGATGTTTCTTCTAAATTTGAGAGGTGGCAAAACAATCAGGCCACCTTTACATCAGATCTGCTATGGACATCAGCCACACACATGACCAGGGCATCACAAAATGCCTTGAAATCACTCCTGGTGTCCACAAAGCCACAGGGACACCGATAAATGTTCATCACAGAGCTAGCAGGCTAGAAAAGCTCATTTCCACGAAGCTTCCTTTAGGCATTGAATTACGCAATCCCCAGCATTTTCACAGCCTTACAAATGCTTATAGGATGCCCCGAACTAGTTCCACCCCTTCAGACAAGGTGAGAGTCTCCTTCCCATCCAACCATGGCAGCAATACCACATTGGAAGGTTGTGTGGTTCTGTACTACCTCATCCACCTTCAAGTGACACAAAACCAGCGGTGAAATGTGGTCCTCCCATATGGCTTTCTCCCCAGCACTTTTTATTTCATATAATAAACCATTGCTGCCTGCAGAATAATTTAGCCAGCTGCACTCCTGCTGACCATCACCACAGCCAGGGCATAACTAAACTGAAAGCACCCTTGATTTGTACAAAAATGTGAGTCAGAGGCACTGGCAAAGCTTTTGAGCTAAAAAGAAAAGGACTTGGATTGACTGCAGCAGGACATGGCTCAGCCCTACGTGAGAATTCTCCCTATCGCCTAAACATTTGTTTCTCTGAAATTTGGTCTCCAGACGGGCCATCAGTCACCCTCAGAGCACCATGCTCGATCATCACACACTGTACAAAGCACAGGCAGCTCTGCCTTCCTCCTTGGTCAATCAGCCTCTGTGATTCCCTGCCAACATTTTATAGGGATGTGCTGAAACGGTACTTTTTACGAACAACGATCCTCTGGCTCCAGAAAGAAGCCAACATTTCCCTGCACCAGATACTAGAGAAGAATCATAGAATCATCATGGCTGGAAAGGACCTCCAGGGTCATCGAGTCCAACCTTTATCCTAGTATCTAACTGCTAGACCATATCCCTAAGCGCCACATCCACTCGTTCCTTAAACACCTCCGGGGATGGGGACATCGCCACCTCCCTGGTTAGTCCATTCCAGTATCTAATCACCCTCTCAGTAAAGAATTTCCTTCTAACATCCAATCTAAACCTCCCCTGACGCAACTTGAGGCCATTTTCCCTCGTCCTATCATCACCAATTTGAGAGAAGAGCCCAACACCAGCCTTGCTACAACCTCCTTTAAGGTAGTTGTAGAGAGCAATAAGGTCCCCTCTCAGTCTTCTCTTCTCCAGACTAAACAACCCCAGCTCCCTCAGCCTCTCCTCATAGGGCATGTCCTCCAGCCCCTTCACCAACTTGGTTGCCCTTCTTTGGACTCGTTCCAGCACCTCAATGTCCTTCCTGTACTGTGGTGACCAAAACTGGACACAGTACTCGAGGTGCGGTGTCACAAGTGCTGAGTATAGGGGCACAATCACCTTCCTGCTCCTACTGGTCACGCCGTTTCTGATACAGGCCAGGATGCCATTGGCCCTCCTGGCCACACTGCTGACTCGTGTTCAGTGGGCTGTCAATCAACACCCCCAGGTCCTTCTCCACCAGGCTCTGATCAGAGGTACAAAAGACTTCTCTGAGATTTCTTGATGGCACTGTGTGCTTTTCCATGAGGGAGAAGTCAACTATGACCAATTCAATACCACTCCCTACACACTTGTAGGGACTCCTCAAACCTCCATCGTGATGGGGGAGGCACATGCAGTTTATTGCATCTTTTTCATTCAGAGGATGGGGTGAAGGACTGGAGGAAGGTGGCACGGGCTGGCCCAGTATTACATCCTACCGGGGACAATGATAGTGGGACATGTGGCTCCACAACTTCTTTTTTCCCCCCAAACTAAAATATCTGCCATATAACCCACAGCCATGAAGGCGTGATGAGGGGGATCTCATGCATCAGAGGTCAAATATATTGGAGGGTCTAAGTTTGCTTCATTATCTCTCTAAAGGGTGCTGGTTTTCACCATGAATTTCCACAGAATCCAATGGAAACCTCCCTCTCCTTATGAAGGTTTTCAGTTTCCATGACAGAGAAGTCTGCGCATCTCCCCTTCTGGATGAACTCATACTCACATCACAGCCAACTGCTTTACACTTGTCCACAAGGTGCAATTAAGACCTTTGCAATGAATTGAAGTCGGTAAAAGAGGTGAGTTTTAATGAAAGGTTAAGCTTCACAGGGAATTTTATCCACAGCCTTATGCCAAGGGAATGAAAGAAGCCCGAGATGGCATTTTGGAAAAGGCAGCATCAGTAATTAATGAAGAGGTGATACCGCTAGCAGTTCATCTGAACAGTGTGTCCAAAGTTGCGTAAAAATGAGATTATGAAATTAATTCACAGACTTATCCCACTGGTGTCGAAGAGAATGGCACAAGACCTGCAGTCTCTCCCTGACCTGTAGGAGGGACAAGCTCAATCCTTGCTGGCAGGAGCTGCAAAGCACCTTTCTATAGCAGTGATTGTGGTGAATAACCCAGATGAGCCCTGGCCGAGCCCTGAGCTGTTTGTGTAGAGGATATACTGCCAGCTGAATGCCAACAGCCCTCCCAGCGTTACAGGGAACCAATTTTCCAGCCATTTGTTGTGACAAGTGAGAAATGTGATGGCTCCCATACATTAAGCTGAAACTGTTTATAACGCTAAGCGGTGTCCTCACACCCAAACACATCCAACCTGGACTGAACTTTACTGGTGGTTTTACACAGTAATGCCAGAGAATAAAACCAATTTCAGAGAAGACAAGAAGGAGATCAGACTATTCCATTCAGAAGTTGGTGCAGGCATGAACGGGAGGTGGACTGCTGCACTTAAGCCACAACTAAACAGAGGCAGTGCCAGAAAATTGACATTAAAGAAAGATTAAAGGACTTTTCTATTCCACCGCAGGAATAATCAACAGGTATTAGACATGAACGAATGCAACTGCCTACTGCAGCAGTCACACCTCTGAAAGCTTAAGAGTGACTTCGGGGCCACTACTGGATATCACAGTTGGTTTATCGGCCACAAAGGACCAGTTTAAGTCAGCACCAGCCATTGTGGGGATCAGGGATTTGAAAGAAATCAGAGATCAGCCCCTCCTCGCTGTCTCAAGCACACGTTTCGGCACAGCAAGTGAACACAAGGAAAACCCAGAGAAACAAAGGAATGTTCTGGATTTGGCGAAATAGTCTTTGCTTATGGTATTCCTGCATCGAACTCTCTTCTAGCATACAAGGAGTTAACTCATCTCTGCTGCTGGGAAGTTTACATTTCCCTCCTGTGCGCTGTGTGTGACAGGTTTTGGGGGTCCTTAATTTGGGACAGGGTATTCCTCTTCCCCTTGTTTTGGTACCCCCTCTCGGTTTTGTGCATCTTCGGAGCCTGCTTTCGGTTTCGTTTTGGCCAGTAGCACACTGTGGCCTGTCTGTTCTTCTGTTGCTCTCTGCCCTCTTCTGCTTTGCTGCCCCCCCTGCCCTTTTTCCCCTTTCCCTTTTTATCTTCCTCTAATCTCTATCGTCTCCCACAAAGTTTTCGGACTGCTGCCTAGGAAACTACTTAAATTGAATATTTAAGTTTTGCTTAGAAGATTTCCCAGTCTTTCCTTTTTACTCCCACCTTGTCCGGGCTTTTAGCATCTCTTAGGAATCAGGGGTCATCAGGTCTGGGCGGAGGCAGGGGTGGTCTTGAATTGAGGAAAAACATACTTCCTTTTCCTTTTATTTTTGGGGTTTTATTTTTCCCCTACTTAATAAAATCTTTAATAAAGTTTAATAAAATGGAATATTTCGAATTCCAGTTTCTGGACATGTGCTTACTTTACTTCTTGTCTCCCCCTCCAGGGGGTGGGAAGACATTTCTGTCTGCACGGTTAAGCAGATTATGATTTTGTGGGCTAACCGGGTGCTAAACTGTGACAGATAATCAGTGGCCCATATGGGCAACACTATTTCCACTTGGAAATGGAACTGGAGTATCGATCTAACTTCTCTTTTTCCTGTTGGTCTGTGTCCTGAGCGCTGGCAGCATATGTGTCACACAGTATTAGGGTGCCTGCTTATGGCCCTGGGCAGGATAATAGTCTGGGAATTGTATTTAAGAACAGGACAAGGATGTTTGGCAGGGAAGGTTTAGAGTTCTGACAGGTACGGTGGCAGTACTGCTTGCTTGCTACACTGTCCCTGACTCAGACATCTGTAGTCACTCTACTAACACCAATCCAAGTACTAACAATGATATTACTGTAAGTAATACCTTTGCCCACCCTAGTAGTCCTGAGGAGTCTGCTCCTACCCCTGAAAATAGCTGGAGGAATTTAAATATACACATTTTTGTGATTTACCTGCATCTATTCATAACATGTAATCAGATGTGGGGTATTACATGGTTTAAATCATCCTCCAGGGAAGCACAAATAGCCCCAGTTTCAGGAGGGAGAACTAGGAGAGGCAGGAAAGAGCCTCAGGATCACAGGAACAGGTGGATGTAGAGCAGGAGGGAAGGGGAAGGAGAAGGAAACAGAAGCAGCAGCCACCTCCTATTGTTCCAAAAGTACTTGTAGAAGAGCAGGCTAAGGGAACAGACTGTCATGGACCTCCCACCGATGAAATCGAGGAAATAAAAGAGGACGACCCCAAACCCCGTAATGGGCATCGGTTAAGTTGGCATGCTCCACCAGCTCCTGATACTGATGACACAGATGAAGAAGATGAGGAATGGCCTGCACCTTGGAATCGTGAGACTTGATGAATATTAGAAAAGCGTTTGTTAAGGAGAGGAAAGAAACCTTGATGGCTTGGCTTTTGAGATGCTGGGACTCTGGAGCTGGTTTTTTGAATTTGACCAGTGGACAAGCCAGGCAATTGGGAACTTTGTCCAGGGACCCGGGCATTGATGCCCAAATTGGAGATATACCCCGACCCCACAGCCTTTGGAAGCGTATCCTTAATGCTATGAGACAGTGGTACCCTACCAGAGATGACATATCATGGTGTCCTCACCCATGGACCACCAAATTAAAGGGTATTGAAAGTCTGAAAGAATTGGCTTGTTGGCAAGTGATCCACAACTGACATGCAGCCGATGATGACGATGAAAACCCCAATGATTTACCCTGTTGGAGACCAATATTAAAGAGACTTGCACAGACTGCTCCTGCCAAGTACTTTCAAATGATAGCAGAATGGGCTGCTGTAAGGGAAGATGTTGGCCCTCCGACAGTTGCCGATTATGTGGCTAAATTGCAGAGATTTGAGGATGTGACTACCCGACCAGCTTGGATCTCAGCTGCGAGTAACCGACTAGGTTGGGTGAATAGCCCAATTAGTTGGGAGAAGAAATTGGATAAGAGATTTAATGAATTCCTGGAGACTATGAAGTAAATGTTCAGGAAAATGGGTCAAGGTAGCACTGATTCTGCAGAAAGAATTGAAGCTACAGCTGCTCCAAGGAGACCATCTACAGAAATGACAGTCCAAGCTCAAGTCCATCAAGACAAATTTCGAGATATCTACTGGCAACTCTTGAGAGATTTTGAGGAGGACATGAACAGATGGAACAGCAAGCCTACATTGGCTCTCTGGGCAAGGTTACAAGATATATTGAGAGGTGCCGCTAAAGACAAGGCTAGAAAAAGGATTGCTCGAGCATCTTGAAGGAGATCCCGAAAAAGATGGAACTCTGAAACTAATTTGCAAAGTAGGGATCCTTCTCCTCAACAGGAAGTGAGGCTGAGCAATAGGGAGGCCCTGCCTCCAGCCAGGTAGAGGAAAGAGACAATCAAGTCTATTGGGACATATGGACTCAATGGCCTGGCACTTCTGAAGCTGAGAAGCATAAAGCCATGGTGGATACCAGCGCTGAATGCACTTTAATACCGTCACACTTCGGAGGATCGGAATCCATTACCATTTGTGGCATTACCGGAGGCTCTCAAAAGCTAACCGTATTAGAAGCTGAAGTGAGCCTAACTGGGAAGAAATGGCAAAACACACCTTATAGTGACTGGCCCTAATGCTCCGTGCGTTTTGGGCATATATTTCCCACAAGGTGGATATTTCAAATATCCGAAGGGATACAGGTAGGCTTTTGGTATAGCAGCTGTAGAGACTGAGAAATGTGAACAGCTGTCCACATTGCCTGGTCTTTCAGATGATCTGTCTGTGGTGGGATTGATGCAGGTGGATGAGCAAGAAGTCCCAATTGCTTCTCAAGTAGTACGCCGTAGGCAATACCGTACAAATAGAGACTCCCTGGTCCCCGTACAAGAATTGATTCGTCGATTAGAACATCAGCAGAACTTGATCTGCCTTCAGTAGTCCAATCTGGCCTGTAAGAAAGCCTGGGGGAGAATGGAGGTTGACTGTGGATTATCGTGGCTTAAATGAAGTCACACCACCGCTTAGTGCAGCCGTACCAGATATGCTGGAGCTGCAGTATCAGCTGGAGTCTCAGGAGGCAAAATGGTGCGCCACAGTTGACGTTGCTAATGCATTTTTCTCCATCCCCCTTGCAGCTGAATGTAGGCTGCAGTTTGCCTTCACCTGGAGAGGTGTTCAGCATACCCAAAATAGCCCAGGGGTGGAGGCATAGTCCGACTATTTGTCATGGACTAATTCAAGCTGCTTTGGAGGAAGGTGGAGCCCCCGAGCATCCGCAGCACATCGGCGATATCATAGTGTGGCGCAATCCTTCAGCGTAAGTCTTTGAAGAAGGCAAGAAGGTGATCAACATCTTGCTTAATGCTGGTTTTGCCATTAAAAGAAGCAAAGTAAAGGAGCCTGCTAGAGAAATCCGGTTTCTAGGAGTTCGGTGGCAGGATGGACGTCGTCATGTTCCTAAGGACGCAGTTAATAGAATAACATCCATGGCACGACCTGTTAACAGAAAAGACACTCAAGCATTCTTGGGAGTAGTGGGGTTCTGGTGTATGCATATTCCAGGATACAGTCAGATTGTGAAGCCTCTTTATGAGGTGACCCTGAAAAAGAAGGATTTTGAGTGGAGCTCTGAGCAGCAAACTGCATTTGAGCAAATTAAACAAGAGATAGCTCATGCAATGGCTTTGGGGCCTGTTTGAATCGGACCGGAGATTAAGAATGTGCTTTATACATCTGCTGGAGATAATGGTCCGACCTGGAGCCTTTGGCAAAAGGCACTGAGGGAGACTCGAGGCCGTCCTCTTGGCTTTTGGAGCCGGGGATATTGAGGCTCAGAGGCTAATCATACCCCCACTGAGAAAGAAATGGNACTAATTCAAGCTGCTTTGGAGGAAGGTGGAGCCCCCGAGCATCCGCAGCACATCGGCGATATCATAGTGTGGCGCAATCCTTCAGCGTAAGTCTTTGAAGAAGGCAAGAAGGTGATCAACATCTTGCTTAATGCTGGTTTTGCCATTAAAAGAAGCAAAGTAAAGGAGCCTGCTAGAGAAATCTGGTTTCTAGGAGTTCGGTGGCAGGATGGACGTCGTCATGTTCCTAAGGACGCAGTTAATAGAATAACATCCATGGCACGACCTGTTAACAGAAAAGACACTCAAGCATTCTTGGGAGTAGTGGGGTTCTGGTGTATGCATATTCCAGGATACAGTCAGATTGTGAAGCCTCTTTATGAGGTGACCCTGAAAAAGAAGGATTTTGAGTGGAGCTCTGAGCAGCAAACTGCATTTGAGCAAATTAAACAAGAGATAGCTCATGCAATGGCTTTGGGGCCTGTTTGAATCGGACCGGAGATTAAGAATGTGCTTTATACATCTGCTGGAGATAATGGTCCGACCTGGAGCCTTTGGCAAAAGGCACTGAGGGAGACTCGAGGCCGTCCTCTTGGCTTTTGGAGCCGGGGATATTGAGGCTCAGAGGCTAATCATACCCCCACTGAGAAAGAAATGGTAGCTGCATACGAAGGAGTTTGAGCTGCATCAGAAGTGGTTGGTACCAAAGTACAGCTCCTCCTCGCACCCCGAGTTCCTGTTCTAGGCTTCAGCACTCCCTGAGGGGTTTGGTGTGTTCAGTTTCTTCTGATTTCATAGGAAGATAAAGGTCTTTCCCATTTTGTATTACCTGGCCCATATTCATAGGATTGTTTAGGATGGGGAAGTCCAACCATTAACTCAACTGTCCTGAGACTACTGGTAAGCAAACGTCGCTAAGCTCCAGATCTTCACAACTTGTAAATGCATCCAGGGATGGCAATACAGTGCCCTTCCTGGACAGCCTGTTCCAAGGCCTGATGACCCTTTCCACAAAGAAATTTTTCTTAACGTGCAACCTAAACTTCCCCTGGAGCCTCAGCTCCTCCAGCCGCTCCTCACAAGGTTTGTTCTCCTAACCCTTTACCAGTCTTAGCTGCCAGTAAAAAAACTCCATTCATCCTATGCCCAGAGGACACACATTCAACAGTCAGAGACAGAAAACAGGAAACTTTCAGTAAGCTTTCCCCATCCCTTACAAACTCTGCGCCCATACCTGCATCATCTCTCACACAGTACCGGTGCATCATCCCTTTTTACACAAACCATCAGTGTTCTCAAAAATGACCCATCCCTTCCTTACTTGCTATTGCTGATGGGCAGCACACACACCACCAGCCAAGGCAACCCAATACCTAATAAGAGGATTAAGTAGAGAGGATTTCTGTTGAATATTGCATTAGCAATAGCAGATACCTTCCCTACCCACTCCAGCTCCCTCACAGGATACAATGTCCATGCTTGTAAGGGAACCTTATTGACATCTGATCAGCCAATAAATCTGTTCCTTGTTTTTTAATGACCCTGAGAACTGTTTCCACATGCTCACATAATCTTACCAACAATTTACCCTCATAAATTAATAATTGCCTTTAGGGTCTTTTAAACCCTAGAACTCATTTGCAACAATTCTCTCTCAATCATAAATCAAGACTGTTTGCAGAGTGGGATTAAGTCCCACCAAACCATGCAAAGCAGTGAATAACAACGAGACACAGAGACAATAAAGCTCCTTCTGTGCACAAAATACACTCTGACATTTATAAACAACAGCAAAAAAACCTTCCCAAAAGATGTTCTAAGAATTGGGATGCTGGATTTGGGATAAGTGGGTTTGAAGCCTTTATAGCTAAATCCTACATTTGTGATTCTGCATTTTGGTTTTCTCCCTGTAAAAATGGGGAGAAACAGCTTTGCCATCATGCGAGGACCTGATCAATAAGGATATATTAAAGTTTCATATATCAGTGTGTTAAAGCATCCGTGCTATGCTAATGCTTCCCATTTAAATACTATAAAATGCTCAGAGGGCTGTTGACTGAGCCATTAAGTGAATATGAATAACAGGCAAATCAGAAATGTCCAAGAGAAAGGCCGAAGCGCATTCTGCTCTGAGACACTGGGCAATTCCTATAAAAATCAATGGGATTGCATCGTGGTAAATTGCTGGGGAGATGAGCTTTATTTCATGGCTCATAAGTGAAAATGAATCTCCAACAACTGTCAGTGCTGACAGCTCTGCCTCCACAAAGAGCATTTCTGTGGAGCTGATGCTCTTGCCTCCATGCCCAAGAAACCTCTCCGGGCTGAGCCCACTGAAAGTCACCAAAGCGAGGAAGATGCTAGAGTGACGGTAGCTCCAGCCAGCTGAGCTATGCAAGCACTTCTTTAACCCATAGGTTTGTGTGTCCTGCTCTAACAAGCTTACCCTTCAAACAAGTGAGTTCGTCACTAATCGTGCCACTCCACTTTAAAGAAGGCGGCACTGGGGGAACAGCCTGACAGAAAACAAATGGAGAAAGACGTGGCATTTGTGTCCAAGTCCAGGGCTACCCACAGCAGAAAGATGCAGCAGCACCGAGCAGGGTGTGAGCTAAGCAGAACTGTTAACACAAGGCGGTCGTCAAATAGGATTGGAAGCAGCTTCAGTGCCACAAAATAAACAGTGATGGAAGCTGCAGATTTCAGAGCTCTGCACTTTGGTGACTGAGCTGTGCTCACTCATCTGGTGGGCTGGCTAGATCTGAGGAAAACGCACGTTAATGTTATGCATGCAATATCCTCATGCAGACGCGAGAAGCTCTGTAGCTCCCTTAGCTTGCTGGTGGAGCATTTACACACCCCTGTATGCTACAAGTCTAGCACATCCCAACAAGTTATCTCTCAAATAACTCATGTTGATGCGGGTTGCTTTCCCCCAGATTCAACAGGAAAAGCCAACAGGGAGTCTACACAAATCAGCTTTTTGTGGCCACATTTAGAGATAAAGGTCTACAGGAACAACACATGAAAATTAAATAAATTACATAAACCCTGAGGTTCTGAGAAAAAAACCAACCCAGATACAGATAACCGCTGGCCTCCACTTCCTCAGACAAGGAGGCCAGAACAGGTGTTTTTATCTGATAGGGAAAAGTGTGAACTCCTGAAACCCTGAGATGATGAACCAGCCTAAAACCAGAGTGTATTTTCCCTCAAGCCAAAGTTTCGCACCTTATCCTCTCCGCAGAGACTGCACTTGCCTTCAGGCTGCCAACCTCCTCACACAACCCACACCAGGCAGGAGCTTTCACCTCTCTCTGCCTAATCTTTTAACGGTTTTCCTTCTCCACAGTGGGTTTTTTCTCCTGATAATGACTCCTTATTGCCCTCCAAAACGCATCTGAATCTGTTTTCCCAGCCTCTCCAGCACACAATAAATTACCAGGAATTACATTAGCTATCAATCATAGAATCATAACGGATTGGAAGGGACCTCGAAAGATCATCCAGTCCAATCCCCCTGCAACAGCAGGATCAC
Source organism: Rhinopomastus cyanomelas (assembly GCA_013400115.1). Classification (NCBI taxonomy): domain Eukaryota; kingdom Metazoa; phylum Chordata; class Aves; order Bucerotiformes; family Rhinopomastidae; genus Rhinopomastus; species Rhinopomastus cyanomelas. The sequence goes on along the minus strand of VXBP01002973.1, from coordinate 171 downwards.
CCAAACCAAGTCACACGGGAACACATCCAGGCGGGTCTTGAATATGTCCAGTGAAGGAGACTCCACAACCCCCCTGGGCAGCCTGTTCCAGTGCTCCATCACCCTCACTGAGAAGACATTCCTTCTCATATTCATGTGAACCTCCTATGTTCCAGCTTACAACCACTGCCC